>JAAGNO010027598.1:17981-31372 GCA_033439905.1 Ceryle rudis
GTGTTTTTGTTTGTTTGTTTTTTTGTTTTGTTTTTTTTCGTTTTTTTGTTTGTTTGTTTGTTTTTGTTTTTTTGTTTGTTTTTTGAGTTTTTTTGGTTTTTTTTTTTTTTTTTTTGTCTATGATATATTTTTACTAGTCTAACCTGCTTTATTTTTAATTTTAAAATGAAAAGTTGCAATCAAAATAAATTTTTACCACAGTCATAGCACTCTATGGAATGTTCATTCCAAACATTCTCAGTACCTCCAGTTCAGATAGCAAGATCTTTTGTCTCTTTCTATCACTTCATCTCTGTGAGGTTCACCATGTTTCTTCTGTGCATGGAATGATCTTCTAATTCCACACCAGTGTGTTCCTTAGTGTTGAACTCGCTGTTTCTTCCATTACATTCAAAGGGTTTGAATTACATTAATCAACCAAACACGCAAAATCTTCAAATTTCTGACCTTCTCCAGAGCAGCTCCCAGAGCATTCTCCTCTGGCTTTTAGACCATTAGTAGCTTCTTTGTGTCCCAAGGCAGCAGAATATTTAAGTGTGCATTAACAGTTATCTGTCTAAAAGCTTTGTGAAATGTGGGCTGCTGAACTTGAATTAGAGGGCTCAGTCCAGATAGTGTCTTTCTCAGTGGCCAGTCGAGACAGGGTGAAGTTCAGTGGCTTGAACATAGACATCTATTGCCATTAAAGATATTGTATATAGTGTTCCTCTGGCCTCCTGGTGTGTCTTCAGGAAGTCTTGTGTCATTGCAGCCATGTGGTGTCCTTAAATATTACAAGAATCCCATCCTTATGGTTTATTTAAATAGAATCATATCAGCAGTTTCACTGAATTCAGTGAAAGCAGTTGCTGAAACTAACATACCTCTTATTTACATGTTTCTGCAGAACTCAGACCTTTGAAGGATCAAGACTGTGTTTACTTGGGAAAGCCAGAATACCATTTATAGTTCACAAAACCACATACAGGGTAAGATGTTAACCTGAATTCTGACTCTGATAATGATCAATAGCAGGTGCTGTTTGGAACAGGACAGTAACAGGACAAATGTAACAGTGCTTCTTCAGATTTACTTCTGATTTCCACAGGTTTTCACTTGGAAGCTTCAACACACAGCATATCTTTGCATTTGCTAAGACACGACATATTTTTTTTTCTTGCAATTCATCCAATCTTTGAGTCTATGTAAACTCTTACCGTTCATGGAATTCAGTACTATGTTATTTCATCCAGTTAGTCCATTATGTGAGCATTACGTCCTTTTGTATATTTTGAACCAGGTACCTGCTAGTTTCTGCTGAGATGTTCCAAAAAGAAATTGTGGGGAATTACTCTCCAGTCACTGTTACAATGCCAGAGTGTATATACTGAATGCTTAGATTTCTTATTCCTTAACTGTCTTTCCCCACCCTACCCCATATGGAAGAGTTTTTATTATAAGTATGATAATAATGAGCTATAGCAACCCAGAAGGAACTGTCAGTGAGCCTTCCCTGGCTCCCATTTGTAACCAAGTAAGTTTGGTATGTGGCAATGCTATTTTCTACTGTCTGAGAGCAGCCTACACCTATCTTCATCCTTACATATGCATCAGAAATCCACTGTCAGCTGTAAATAACAACAAAAATGAACAGTAGATATTTTATATTTAGCCCTCTCTTGTCTGAAAGACATTAATTCCAATTTGTATTTAATATAATATTTCTAAATGTCAGTGTCATCGTGACTGCCAGCAGGCAATACAATTAAGGATGGAATTGTGTCATTTCCAGAGATACAATGCTATCATGTTAGGTATGCAGACATTTTCTACAACAATTCCTATTTCTTCTTGTAGGATATTCTGCTTTTTTTTGGCCACTGTTTGCCATCCACTACATATGCATTCTTAACAGTGACTTGCTGACCTCTGATCGGTTTTCTGATTAATCTGGTGTCATGCCACTGTGAAATCCGAACTTAAATAGTTGTCACTGGAATGATGCCAGCATTTGATTTACCTGTTTTGTCTCTGATTGGCACGAGAATAACAGCATCTTTTGTGAAGTCTGAGGCAGATAGAAAAAGCTTTTCCCAGTACTGCAGGGCAGCACTACAGGGTATTCTGCTTGTAAGGAATGAAACAGGAAAGAATCCTTCCCTAGACACTGATTCAATTCCAGTTATGAATTTATGAACCTTTGTGTATACCTAGGCAGCACTACAGATGCAAAGATTATGTATTTGCTTGCATATTTTTTTCCTTAAAGGTGCTCCAACTAGCCTGTAGAAGCTGGAAGAAGCTCACATTTTTCAGACTGACTCCTGGGTCTCAGGCTGGACTGCTGCCATGCAAGGTCTGCAGGATGAGGGGTTTCCTGAGTGCTGTCTGGCAGGCAAACAAGCACCCTGACCATCCAATTTGCCTCAGCATACGTTCCACATGCATCTAGTACTGTCTTTTTGAGTAGTTCCTGGGGTGGAAATACTTTTCTCCTGTTGATAATTTATGCGGTCAGAGAAGTAGTTATGTTTGTTTGCTAAAGCTGCACCTACTTTTTGCTCAGCATTGTCCTTTACCACATCAAAGCTGAGTGAATTTGCTAGACATGTCCTTACCTGCTGCCCATTAAGAAAAATACTGGGACAAGGCATGTAAAGTCAGAGACTTGAGGTTGTAAAAAATTTTTGTCAAAGAAAACAAAGTTCAAAAAAAGAAAAGTAAGCTCTTATTTTTTTCTTTTTAACAAAGAACCCCCAACCAACAAACAAACCCTTCTTTTTTTTTTTTTTTTTTTTTTTCCTTTTGCATTTTTCTTTGCCCCTACCTCACAGCTTGAGGAAAACTGGCATAGGACTGCTAGTCTTACCTCATTTGGTTTCTCCTCAGGAAGAGAGTGCTGTTTACTGCATGAGCAAAACCCAATGATGGATTAATTTTTTGTGTTATTTGAATTCCTCCTGCATTAGGAGGAAAAAATCGAATCTGTAGGCATGCTTTATGAATGTTAAGAAAGCTGTAACCTTAGTATATGAATTCTTATTTTGTACTTCAGCCAGAGAGTTCTCCATGCATTCACTTCCAATTTAAATTGCATGCTTTAGGTTAATTACATTAGGGCTGGATCTAAAAATTAAAAAAAATACGCAGTTTCTTCAGGTGATTGTATTCTTTATGCATTTAAACTAATTTTTCTAGGAGGACTAACTGTAGCAGTTACATTCAGATACTATAGGAAATAATACACAACAACCACTGGGGACAGAATAAGATATAAGTAGCTGTGTAGCCTTTATGAGTAACTGTTTCAAGTGGTTCATGTCATCATAGCTTTAGTTAAATTACAAATTAGATAATTGGAAAACTGATGTGAGAAAAAAAGGTAAATTAAGGATTTCCACTGGCAAGAAAGTCAGCAGAACTAGCTTGGCTGCAAGGGGTTTTGCTAAAATGATATCCAGTCACTTTATATACATTAAGATGACTTTATACTGGTGATTAAAATAATAAAAGAATAGTCCTTCCCCAATGTGGTTCTCCTTTGGCACTGAATTAATATACATGCTGAGTTTCCCATGTGCTACCAAAACCTCCTTGAAACTTTCCTCTGATCTTATGCAAAATTTTGTACCTAGTGATTTAACTTTAAATACAACTCTGACTTCTGACTTTACACATTTTTTTTTTCACATTTATTTTTGCTTTCAATTGATATTTACATAACCACCAAATATATGAATTTTAAATGCTATTCAATGTGTTGTCAAGTAACTAGAAACAACTGTAATGAAGAGATTCTTTTGAAGACTGTAATTACATTAGCCCTTTCTCACAAATCAAATCACTACAGATTGTGTCTATGTATTACTCAGAGCCTGAAGTTTATTCAGGTAGGCTTCCAACTTTTAGAGGAAAGGGACATTTTTAGAATTCAGTTCTATCACTTAATCATTTTAGTAGTCTGAATAATCAGAATAATTGATATAAAATACATTTTTGCATTTACTATGCTAAGATTCTTGTTTCAGCCTTCCCTGATCTGTGGGCTTGAGTCAAACACAGGGTGGAAAGGTTAAGGGAGGAGATTGGTTTTCATTCCAAAAGTGCTATTCATATTTGAAGGATTTGTTTTATAATAAGCTCTTTCTTAAGTGCAAAACCTATGAGTGGCTTAGTAGTCAATGTGTAAACATTCTCTTTGAGGCATACTGTGGAGCTGAGGCAATATAACAGGCCGTTGACCTCCCTGATGATTTGGGCACTGTTGTGTTGCAGGCAAGACAAGACTGCTCACGGGAGTGGTCACTCACAGGAAAATTCTCTGGGCCTCCAGTGGAGTGTCTTCCTTTGGGCCAGCTAACCCTTGCCTAGAGAGATCATGGGATCTTCAGCACTGGAGGGTTTTAAAAAAGTGGGAGAATGAGCCACCTGTCATTCATCAGCAACTGGTCCTGATTAGAAAGGCACACAATAGGTGACCTTCTATTTTTAGTGTCATTTTTAGTTTAATTGTGTTTTTGCTCTATTCAGTCATTCTGAGTTTAATTTTGTTCAAAACCAGTGGAAAAACTATGGTGTCTTGACAGCTTTTGGCTCAAATTCTTAATTATCACATGGGATGTCTAAAGGTTTTGTTATGTGAAGTCAGAAGTACACAGTTAAGAGAAGAGTGGGAAGGGAAAGGAGAAGATTCAATAAGTAGACTTTTGCTGCTTAGAGTACAGTCCTTCCAGAGATTTTAGTCCAAGGTTTGTTTGACAGATGGACCTGGTTCTGCTACCAGGGGAAGTAATTGCCACATGGGAAAAAATTTGAGAAGAGTTAAACCAAACATTGTGACACCTGCAATCTGCTCACTGGTTACATGAAAGACAAGCACTGATAGCATACCCCATGCTTTCTGAATTTTTAAACAATGAATTAATATATGTCATATGTCTGGAAGTGTTTAAACATAAGAAATGAATCAATAAGTAAGTCTAGTTTCACATTTCTTCTGTGAAAGTAATTCTCTTGCAGGTCAAATTGTTCTCTGCTGTCTAACTGAGCTGTATGTAGGTATTGACCAGTAATAGATTCTTTGAGGGCTAGTTAGGAATATAATCAGCTTTCTTAATTTTTTTGTAATGTTTTGGCAAAATAATTGTTAATGGGAGAATGAGAATTTTGTGTAGTTGCAGAGAAAGGTGATGTTTGTGTCAAGCAGAAAGTCACAAGTCCAACATTTACAGTTTGTTTAATGTAGCAAAAATTAAAGAACAAAAGAAGGTCATTTTATGATAAATTTATGTAAAACATCTGTACCTTCAATTTTCTTTGGTAGTTGTTACATATTAAAACCAGTAAAACGAAGACTCCGCTATATAACCACAATAGCTAGCTGCTGTGCACGATTGAGAGATAATATTGTATGGATCTATATTCTTTATAGAAATCTGGATTATGGCAAGATCTGTGAAAGAAATGTAAGCATCTGAATTAAGACTTGATGTTGGACTTTGGCATTCACTTAAAGCTCATTTCAGCTCTCCCCACTGACAGCTACGTGAGAATATTAAATAGAACAACTAGCACCCAGTTGCCACTCCTCAGCTGCTAGAAGCTTTTCTCTCAGCCGAGGCACTGTATCAAACAGTGTCATTTCCACTTTACTGCTGAATAAAGGAATTCTTTATGAGATATCACTGAAGGTGCTCCTCCACATGTCTAGGTTGAGGGGTTTAACCTTGTGTGAAATTTCAGATCACACTGCCCATGTTGCAGGTGACTTTACAGTGACTGTTGCTTTCCTTTCAAGCAGATGTCCTCTTGCTAAGCAAGAGCTCCCTGGTTACATGTCTGCGAAGTTCTGTATCTACTACTAGCACTTTCCATTTCCCCCTGAAAAAAAAGAATCCATGATTTTCTTTCTCCAATGGTTGTGCTTTTTTTCTGTTACAGCTGTTGTGTTGCTCATAAAAGTCAAAGGTAGTTGGGAAAGAAGGTAAAAAAAAAAAATGGTTTGATCTTTAGTTACCATTTCTAGGCTGTTCACCATGTAGATAAAATTTGAGGATCTTGGGGCTCCCATTTCAACAATCATTTGAGTATTTATGTCAAGCAGTCATTGATTAGAATACAAAAATGATCTGTAAAACAGGGGTGGGAATACAGAACTCCTCACCTGGGTTCAGCCTTAGGTGCTCCTGCCCTTACACAGAAATATAGGGAGGAAAACAGGCACAGAAATACAGACAGGAAGCAGGCAAAGTCTGAGATAGCTGAGCTTCTTGTAGCAGGGTTTTAACAAGAGCACAAGTGTGAATCCAGTTCCCTCCTTCATCAGCTCTGTCTGTCTCCCTCACCAGCCTGGATTTCCAGGGACCTGGCACAGGCAGAGGTGGTATTCAAGATATGACCATTGGCTGCTGCCCTGTTCCTTTAAGGAACTCCTTACATCATCTCTGCTGAGACATCCCATCCTGCTTGTAAGCAATTGCTGTCAGAGTCAGATGACCATGCCTACCTATCTGGCCCAGAGTAAACTTGATGTGATGGCTTGGTGTCATTAGAAGCTTTCTGTGCCTTTTTGTTTTCTCCATGGGCCGTACGAATTCCTGATGACATATGACCACCTCTGAAGTGCTGCCAAGGTAATATTAGATTGAATCTCCTAGAAATTATCTCACCTCCTCCTCTGCCCCTCTTCATCTCTCATAATGTGGCTTTCAAATGTGAAGAAGAGCTGTGTGGCTCTGATAGGGCTGCAATCTGTTCCTTTTAGCAGATGTATAATCATAGTAGATGCTGTTTCTTGTTCAATTTATACTGCAATCAAGATTTCATGATATGCCACATCTCCAAATCAGATATTATCTTACATTTCTCAGAGGTGAAATAAAGATGTTTTCAGAATAAAACTGACAAAGAAAGTAAGCTTTATGAGCAGTAACAAAAATGAAAAGTGAGCTGTCTTGAATGTATGCAAGACATAAAACTCCATGAATGTAGATAAAAGGACATTTTTTATGCAACGATAGCTCTAGATCAAGAAACTGAAACAGCTTAGTGATAAACATACAGAAAACAAATAAATGCATATCAGGCTCCTTGGTAGTAAGACATTAGTTTTATCTCATGCAAACCAGCATGACTGAAGAAAGTAAAATATTCAAGAAAAGTTGGTAAATGCAGAAAATAATGTAAGATAGTAAGATATTTTGTGTAGATTTTGTGTAGATTTACTTTGTATGATTCATTTTTTTTTTTTACAAAGTTTGCGTCACATTCTGTCACCAGAGTGCTATGAACAGGTTCGAGATCTTTTGATTCATTCACAGGCAAAAACTTCATTTGAGTAGAGTCCAGGTTGAAGACATATCTCAACAATTTAAGTTGAAATATGTTTATTTACAGGCTTTAGTAATTAGTCCCAAACCAAATTAAAATAAGAGAATGTATTATTAGATAGGTCTATTTAAACATTATAATGCATAAGATCATGTGCTTGAGTCAGCTAGGAACCATAATATTATCTTTCAGAACCTTCCCAAATTGTCACCTGTTTAAAAGCTGCAATCCTGTTCACTAATTCAGCTGTTGCCTCCACTTTTCTTTCTCATCACTGAAAAGACCTCATTTGGAAGAAATCTTGACTTTCCTCATAGTGACAAGATTGCATTTGGATAATATTAATATTTACTGATTTAAATGCATTTATGTTATGTTTTCTAAATCTCATATTCTTTTATCTCCTTGCTTCTTGGTGGCCTTGCTATAAGAAGCAAGAAATGTTGTTAGGGATCTGGGGGAGATGGTGGGAAAAAATTGGGTTTGTATCTCAAGCTTATTCTGTGGACACATTCTCCCAGTTTGCAAAGAGAGGTTTTAGTGCTGCATTCAAGGCAGGAATGATGAGAACCGTATGTTGCAATAGAAAGCCAAAGCATGTTTGTACCTTGCTGTGGGGTGCCTGCTGAGAGACTCCTCATGTTTGCTTTAAATTGGCTTGCTTGGGTACAGGAGCACTACATCTGTGGGAGCAATCCAGGGCTATTTCCTTGTTATTGCTGGCCTGGGAGGACAGCCTTGTGTTCTGCCAATGATCTTCTCAGTAGTGCTCCTATGCCAGGTTGTGAAGTTGGATCAGAACCCAGAGGGGATTTTACCTTGTTGGCTTACAGTAGAGAGATACCTACTATCCCCTGAAAATCATTTACATCATCAGAAAGATAAAAGAGCTTGTTTTTGAGTTTCACATGGAGGTGGTGCTTAGGATCTAAAGATAAGCCTTTGCTTTATTTATTTCAAAAAAATATATGTTTTGTTAGTGCTTCTTCCTACCTTCAGTTCTTCTCATTCCCTTGTAAAGGGAATCCCAAAGCCCACTGAAGTCCATTGCAGGATTCCCACTGTCCTGTGTGGAACTGGGACCAGATTCTAGCATGTAGTTTATCTTCATCTGCACTACAAATGGTTGGGTCTGAGCATAAGTTATACCATGGCTCAAGCTGACCCACTTCTTATCTAAATAAAATTTTCTGAAAGTGTATAAATGAGAAAAATGTTTAAGTAGTTTAAATGTATTTGACATTCTTAATGAATTTAGCACAGCTAACAACAATTTTGAGTGTTCTGCTTTTATCTTGTATCCTCAGGAGCTGTTGGTCCAGTAACAGTACACCCTTCCAGCTTTTTAGCAACCTGATTATGCCCAACATGTGTTACCTCATCATCATAACTTACCCCACCAACACTTGGTGCATTGTGACCTACAAGGGATGCAGTGTTAGATCCCCAGCTGTCATAATTCAGCATCTTCAGGTGATACTTGTTGCCAAAGACAACCTTATTCCAACTGTTAAGGTAGTATCAATGAGAAATAAATAAATGTTGCCAAGTGTCCCAGTAAAATCATTATTGCTATTGCTATTATCAGATCACAGGCCCTATGCTAATTTTGCAACTTGAGCAACAATATTTTTAGGGTTATAAATACTTTAAATAGGTATATGGGTCAGAGGCTGATCTATTTTTGGTTCATTGGCCTCTCAGGAGGAAGTGGTGAAAAACACTTTAATTTTCAGTGTGGCACTTCAAAGTAACTTCAGTATAAAGGCAGACTTAGCAAAGTAGGGGAAGGCAGCAGTTGTCAGGAGGTAAATTCATTGGTACTGAAGATCCTGACCAGAGCTCAGACTATGGGGCTCTGGTGATACTCTGACTGGTATGTCTCAGCTGAGCAGAGGAGCTGACTGTGGAAAACAGGACCAGTCAAATGATGAAAAGCAGTAAGAGGCCATTAATTTTTTGCAAGGTAGTTCCATAAATATGCTTTTTGTTGTAGAAAACTGTCTGTGCCTAAGGTGGTTGTCTAGAAAATGGAGTATTTTAAAGAAAAATGTTGTCTTATAATCAAGTGGAGCTGTCAAAACCATTAGGCAAACAAACACACAAAGTACTTAATGCCAGAAATATTTATGCATTATTCCTAAGGGGGAAAAAAAAAAAAGCTGAACGTATTTGAGACTAGCACAAATTGCCACACAAGTATTGTGAGGCAGAAGGGATGGGATACAAAGAGCTCATAAACTGGGCTCTGAAATTGTATTCCCTGTCTTAAGAAAAGCAGAATAAATGTGCCTCTTTTTTTTTTTTTGGTAAATCTAATCCATTCTAAAGCAAAGATCTTTACAAGTTTTTACAGTTTCTTGGTCTCATTTCTAGTGTGGTTAATCACCTCCGTTGCCCTTGAACTCCACCACCACAAGGACTATTCTTGCTGGGTTTTACTGTCAGTCATTGTTTCCTAGAAAGACGTCTGATGAATAGAGCAAAGAAGCAACGACATATCAGGATTTCCTTGATTGCCTTATCTACAACTTCTTATTTGCTGAATCAAAATTTCGTTCTGATTCCTACCTTTCTTTCATGTATGATTTTACCTTCTTCTTCCTTCTATCTTTGCCCTCTAGCTTAAAAAACATCCAAAATTGAACCCAGGGTGACTAGTCTGACAGGCTCAAGCTAATGGGTAGGCTACAGGTCTTCTGAAAGGAGCATCAGGGCAAGCCAGCCAGCCAGGAGTTTCTTAGCAATAGGGGTGTGATTGCAAGGTTTAGACCCAGCTTGTGTGATGCCAGCTGCTCCCAGCATGCTTTGGACACAGAGCAGCCAGTTGAGAAGGGATGCTTCACTTTCTTCTTTCAGCGTTTATATCCATATCTCCTTATATTTTGTCTAAAGTAGAAAGAGTGAACAGAACAACAGAGGTGAGAGCTGTGGCTTTATGCCCGTTGCCTCTTTTGCCTAAGGAGGGAGACTTTCAGCCAACAAATTTATTTCTGAGGTTTTTTTCCTTTTGTATAAAACAGAGAGGAGGAGAGGGAAAGCGAAGGAACTGCTTTTCTTTTTATCACTTAAATAAGTACCTGTCAACCAAGCTGAAGGATGAGTTACTCTGAATGCTGTGGCAATGGAGGTCCCTATGGTTCCTCCCCACGGAGAGAGGCAGGATGCGGCTGGACTACGGAGCTGAGGCTGGCTGGCATGGGAAATGTCAGCCCTGAGGCCAGGGTGCCCAGTGGGCTCACTGGCCTGCAGGCAGGTCCCAGGGGCCCAGGCCCGGACTGTGAAGCAACCCTGTGTGGCTCCTGGCCCTGCAGTAGCCATTTCAGACCCAACAGGTGGCAATCACAGCCCAGCCTCCACCTCTGTGGAGCACCTGCACAAGAGGCTCTGCCTTTCCAAATCCTCCAAACCCAGAAAAGCCAGTGCTTAAAATTCATCTTCCGCTGAGCAGGCTTCTGCCTTTCAGGTTTCAGGCCATTTTCTAAGCCTGATGTAGTGCTCTGCTCCATGTCAGAAATCTGAAGCAGAAGGAAGCAGCTGCAAAACATGGCTAAAGCCACGGCCTCAGTGACATCACCTGAAGTCGCACTGAAGTCCTCAGACTTTTGTAGATTGTAGCCTGAGGCAGGATTTACCCATCTTGTTCTATTTTCATTTCCATATTTGTTCCAGAGGTATGAAAAAATAAATAGTCTCAGAAGATGAAAGGGGGTAGAGAACAGTGCTGTTAGTGAAGCTGAAGAGTTCACTCATTGCCATGGAAACGTTCACATCCTAGCAACAGCTTATTGATAGCAAGATGACATGGAAAGACAAGAACCGATGCCTTTGACTCATGGGAAAACAAGCTATCCTGGATTTCTACTTCTTTATCTCTTCTTTTCCAAGAGTGCATAGTAGTTTAACATAAAAATCTCCGATCAAAATTTTTTTTCTTAACTGATTGCACTTTTGTGTTAAGAAATGTTGATACAGTTGAAGTATTACCATAATTGGCTATCTGGCCAGAAAAATTATTTAAATGCGTGAAACTTTTTTTTTTTTTTAGTATTTTTTTTTTCTTTAAACATTTAGCAAGATGTTTTTGGATTCACTGAAAACATCTAGAAGGTCAATGCACCATTCTCTGTCTATCTCCATATTTCCCAGAATGCTTGCTGCAGATGACATTATTAAGATGTTGCTTGGTGGGATACAGAGTGGAATCATTTGTGGTATGGTCTGCATTTGTCACAATGCCCAGGGAGGGTGTGTGCTGGGAAGTACTGAAAAGCTTTCTCTGTTTGTGTGCCTGTGGGTCAAGGTGAGAAGAGCAGCACTCAGGGCATTTGCTGAGAAAGTGCATTTCCTTCGTTTTCATGGCATACAGTGGTACAAGAAGTTTCTTCTGGGTGAAGGTCAGGTACCACAGCAATTACTGTGTTTAGCTGTTACTTTACTGTATAAAGGACGTATCTTTGAAAGCAAGAGTCAGACTGTTGTTAGTGCTATCATTATTAAGTACAATAGTGTTGTAGAGTTCTAGTCATAAAGCAGGATTTAAATGTGACTTGTTCCACACAGACACAGGTCTTTTTCCCTAGGAGCTTGGAGTTTATGATCAGTTTGTTCGTCGATATGATTATTCATTGGCAGGAATAAAGCCCAACAATTCCTTTATTATATTGTTTTAATTTTTTTGTTTGTTTGTTTTATGTTGCATACAGTTATTGGAAATGTTTCTGTCGAAGTAGATATTGCAATAAACATTTTGGAGAACCAGGAAATGTATGATGCTGTTTTGTATATAGCATCACTACAATTTAAACTTTTGTTTAAGAGCTTTGCTGAACTGGATCCATATAAAGGGCTTCCTGAACATCACATTTACTGCAAGAATTGTATATACAATTGCATTGTAATATTTCCACAGCTAATAGAAACCACTTTTCAGAAATGTGACCCTTTATCTGTACATAAATTAAAAATGGAGCTAATGAAATGTCCCAAGAGAATTCAGTGATCTTTACAGAGTTTATGAACTCTGCTTATTTACTCACCTTTTTTGATAACAAAAATAATTTAGATTTTCTAATTTTTTGTTCATTTAGCAGTATTTTTCCCTTTTAAGATGACTACTTAGCTGATCAGCAAGTCAATTGACATTCTGATCCTACCATTGCATTAGGTTTACAATAAATGAAGTAACTAGTGCTGAGATGCCACTGGAGGAACAGTTCAAAAAGTCTGAGGGAGAGAAAGAATGCAATAAGAACACCACCAAAATAACAGGAGATTTTCATGCCCACTGCTCAGGTGCAAGATTTCTATGGGGGGGGGAAGAAGCATCTAGAAGAGGATTACAACAATTCATGCAGGACTTAGATGGACTTTAGGATCTCATCCTGTGATCACTATTTTCACCTTATTGCCAACACTACAGCTAACTTGGTACCTTCTGTTCTGATCTGGAGGTCCCTTTGGTGCAAGCAGTGCTGTGATGCTGCATTTCCAGAGCAGTATCTGTGCAAGTTACAAGATGGAGGACAACAGTGTACTTGCTTCCCAATACTAAGCAAGGAATCAGAAGTAATCCTGATAACAAGAACTAGATTTACCAGCCTCTTCCCAATTGTCATGGTTTTTCTGGGGCTCCTAGCTATGATTTCAGCTCCAGATTTGAGAATAGTGGAAGGCATAAATGTGGGGATTACCCTTAAGGACTATAGTGGAGCCTCCTCCATTGCCCCACTGCTTGCAAGGCAAAGCAACATGCAGTCTGAATGGTGGACCAGGGTTTTCTGTGATTTTCACTTACTCATTTGTGTATCTGAAATTATTCTTCCCATTTCTAGATGAATTCCTTTTAGAGTTAGGGGCAAGGAAGGCATGTCAATTTGGATGACAGTATGTCATCAGGTAGCTTAGGTGAAAATGTATTTTCCCTCCACTGAACCTCTTGGAATCTTTACAGGTTTGAAAAGGTAGATGTTTTCGAAAGGAGCAGGCAGGCAGGAAACAGCTGCAAATTTTGCAGCTCTCTCCACAGAAGAATCAGGAAACTGTTCTGCATGTTGAAGCTCATAATTTCTTCCTCTTTATAT
>JAAGNO010027598.1:31448-59165 GCA_033439905.1 Ceryle rudis
AAATATATATATTCATATATATTCTTCCTCTAGAAGAATAATATGCAAAAATTACAATTAAGACTTTTCAAGAAATGTGATCAACAGTATTAACTTTCTTGCAGGATCTGTGACAATGTTAACTTTTCAGATAGAAGAATTTTTCTTTAATTCTAGTAATTCACTTTGTTCCAGGGCCCGTGGTACATACACTTATGCTACCCTGTTTTCTTTCGATTGACTTCTTAACTGATGTACTGATGTGGGATAATGCCCTTTTCCTTTCTTTCAATTGAAGGTTTGTTACCTGTTAATAGTAGATTGATTAGTCAACATTACGACCTGGGAATACCTTTATTTTTATCACTTCAAACAAATATGTCTACATCTGGAGACATAATTATATGCATTACTGAAGCACATTTTTGCTATTCTTTAATTATATTTTGACAGAAAAGAAATGTCAAGGGAGTAGCACTTGCCTTCTAGCTCTGAAACATTTATATCTGTTGTACATACTTGTCTCTGCTTTGTCACACTATCCTTTCAAATCTTACTTTTACTGCCTTGTAGTTAATGTCGTGCCATTGTTTTGTGATTTAATGTTAAGTTTTTGTACAAAGATTTCATGAAAAGCATCTATGGATTGTCTTCCTTGCAATAGGCAATCTTCACTGAGTTGCAAAAGTATGAAATACAGTGAAGTTTTGGTGATTTGTACCAACTCCAAATCTGGTCGGTCTCTAAGATTTTACTCCTGGAACATGCTCCTTTCTGTTGAATGCCAGTGGAGTCTCTGTCCTCTGTGACAGAAGTCAGAGGCATTAGTAAAGGTTACACATGACTTTGGGATTAGTGTAAGCATTCTGATTCTGTTTTTCTGGTGTTTACTGGGATATGCATCAAACAACTGGAAAGAAAAGAAAAAGACTGGTAATGCCAAAAATTAATTTTGTCTTTCTGCTATATAAGAGGTAACGTCTCTCTATCTGGGTTATTTATCTACACAACAGCGATCTGTAAGCACTTGTACACATCTGAAATACAAAGTAAAATTTAGTCTGGGTTTGTACTGATTTGTAAATGAAGGTAGAGTTTGGCCCACTGTCAGTAATCATGTCCACGTTCAAAGCTGTACTTCTAAGAGGAAAGTTCACTCTTAAAAACATCCACAGCCGATTAAAAGAACCCAGCTGTAAGGGGATCTAGGACAAATTGTCACTGGACTTACAACAATAAACAACAGCTATGTAGCTGTCACTATATCCCAGTTGCAAGAATTTACTAACAGGTCTCTTAAGTAATGGATGGCATTTTTATATCTAAGCTGTTCTGAGAAGCCGATGAGAAGGACACCAAGTACCATGCTGTTTTCTTAAGGTGTTACATTACTTGTAATTGAGAAACACTCTAAGGGAATGATATACCATCCCTAAGTGATGGTGATGATTTGAGTGTCACATTTCCCATAAAGTCATTACAGAGACAGAGCTCTGATTTGATGTTAGGAGACACTGTATTGCTTTGAAGAATTGTCATACAAGGCACAGATGAGGCACAGACTTCAGGTTCCTGCTGTTCATTGTCCTTGAAGGTGCTGCTGTACTTTCCAAAAGCAAACAGGCATTCTGCTGAGATTTCTGCATGCATAACCATGCCTTTTTTACCTAATATAGGCTTGCAATTCAGGCCTGACCACTGAATTGCTGCTAATTCTTCTTTTCTAGCTTTTCTTCTTTCTAGCATACAATTTGAAACCGCACTTCAGAAAGGTCTTGTAGCTACCCTACCATCCCTAGCCCTACAAGGCTTTAAGATCATGAAATCTGCAGTACAGCAAAGGTGTATAAAACCCCTCTTGAATGAAGACATGCCACACAGTCTGTCAACAGTTTCTCCTCTCCCTCAAGTTGAGCTCTTTCACATTTCTTTTCATAGGCTCTTTTAACATGACTGGAGAGAATAACTGTTAATGAAAGTTTATTTTAATAATGTTCTTCCCTTTCTCTTTGCAGCATGCCTTAAAAAAAATGGCCTTTTCCTTAACTGTGCTAATTTGAAAATATTTAGTAATAGTTTGCATGTTTGTGTTTAGTCTAAGCCCCACTGCTGAAATGAGCATGTTTGACTGGATCAGCCAAGGTTGCACACTACTTCATGGCGCATTGGACCATTTTTCTGGAACGTGAACCTTTGAACATTGCATCTCATGGATGAAAATTTCAGACCAAATTCTTGCCAACGTCAGAGAGAACCCTACCCTCTCTCAGAGAGAACTGAGAGGAAAGTAGGAGTAAAAAGGAAGATAGAGAGAAAATGAAGACAATTTTATCTCCTGGGGTTATTTTTCTTACTGTTCATTTGTTTGCTTGTTTTATTCAAGGAGCCAAAGTGACAGTGAATAACATCCATGATGAAGTCCAGGGCTTTCTTCAGCTTCATAGTCCCAGCTTTCCCTTTTGCCCCTGGTATTACCACCTCAGCTGAGCAGGGTTCAATGTTGTCCCAGAGTTGTTTCCCCTAACCTCATTCTTCCCCATCTACTCCCAGGGAAGGTGCACTAGGTCTGTTAGCAAATTCAGAGGAATTGTGAGATGGAAGCAAAGGCAACATGAAGATTCAAGTACACAGGCAAACCTTTTGTTTAGCAAAAAGTTATATAAAAAAGTGAGGCATGTGAAGGAATGGTTACACAGGAGTCCTAGCATGAGAAAAGAGAACAATCTTAAAGAGGAATGGGGAGACCTTACGTGTGGCAATTTGGTAAATGGAAACATGGGACCATAGATATGAAGACGAGCTGATGCTGAGGGGAGCCCCTAGGATGAGTTAGACATAAAAAGTGGAGGATGGATGGCATGCAGGAAGCTGAGGGAATAAAATGGAGGAATGCAATGAGCTCCTGTTGTGTAACACTTGCTCAGCTTCCAGAAACCATGAAAAATGTGACCTTCTAGGGCTGGGACAGAAATGACATCTGACTGCTGTGATTACAGGATGACATTGGTTATAATCAAGTTTCCAAGTAAGTTCTTTTGAACACTGAGGTTTAAATCCACTTACCTAAGTATTCAAGGATGTGTGTCTAAATTTGGTTTCTTCAACCACATTATGCTGTTGAAAGTCAGGAAGACAACATGCAAGGAATGGAAAACACAGGAAGTCAATTAGCATAAAAATCTAGACAAATGCTTAGTGAATATACATTTTTATGCTTGGTGAATAGACATTTTTTTCTGCTTGTAGTTCTTGAGTAAAGCCCTTTCCATGCTTGCCAAGGACTAATAAAAAAAAATAGGAAATTCAGATTCATTTTTCACATCTTTGGGACATCTGATAAAATGCAATGGGATTGGTATTTCATACCTAATTACTTAGTATGTCACTGATATATTTAAATTTAAATAGATAAGAAATAGATTTTCTAATGTATCATTGTCTATGACTTAGGTTATCATAATACTTTTATTCTAAATTGCTATTTAGGCCTTTGTAGATCTGAAGTCTGAAATTTCTCTTATGAGTCAACCCTCTTTTTGATAAACCTTTTAAACCAAAGAGGTGGTTTGTAGAGAAAAAAAACCCCAACTTTCTAATGCTGTAGAATGTGAGACCACAGAATGAAGATGGGAAGAAAGACTCTTCAGTGCAGATTTCTGAGTCATTTTGGGTCAGGGACTAGAAATGTGCAGCTGCAATACACTCTTGCACTTTACGCAGGCTCATAAGTGGAAGATCACTTTCCTTGTCCTATGTGCATGGAAATGAAGTTGAAGATCTTGTTTTCCTCTCGGGCTTTGCTAAGTATGCATTTGAGACCATGAGAAGAAAAGCAGATGTGAATAAAACGATGTATAGAGTTTAAAGCTTGATCTAACCCACACAGCCTCAAAACTGTATTTTTTTCATGCATGTATGTATGTTTGTGTGTGTGTGTGTGAAGTGTACATGTCTGTTACAGCGTATATAACTGAGAGGAATCATTCAACTGCAGTCATTTTGTATTTCATGTATACTGTTCAACCTCCAACTCCAAAACAGGGCTCATGCAACCAGATAAGTTAAACCTGATTTTTCCCAGGATTTGAAAGCAAAAGTGATATGCAAATTATATTCCACATATTATCTTTATCCTTCAAGTATATTTACAGTTTAGTTTACGAAGGAAAGATGCAGGCTTCAATATAAGGTAAGAATGTTGGGGAGCACATTTTTCTTGGTTCAGAAAAATGAACCAATAAAAATGGTTAAAATTAGCTCAAATTCAGTATTATCATCTGTAACAATGAGTATTTGGATCTGTGGTTTAGGTTTGGTTCATTATGGTAAAGAACCAAGCAGGAAATATGGGTTCAAATCCCAAAAGGCCTGATCCATCATTCTGCAGCTATTAAACAGCGAGATTAAGCTAAAGGCAGAAAATGTTGACATCCTGCAGAAGGAAGCACAGTGTTTTAGTGCTTTTTGGATAAAAGAAAAACAAACCCACAAATTGAAAATCATAATGCATAATACAGAAATTTATAGAAATTTCACAGAGTTTTATAGAATGAACTAAATTTGATTTCATATGATTTTCACTTCTTGGGGGCATCTTATGATTCAGAAGAGCTTTTTGTCTACAGAAGAGGTCTTTTTGTCTACAAAAATCTTTACGACAATTTAATCTCTTCTGACTCCTCTGAATTTCACAGTGGGGATTTTTGTTTATTTGAATTTAAGCTTGCACTTTATGCATCTGGCCAGAGATGGTGCTGAGTGCTCAGGTACTACAGAGTGAAATGCAGTGGGAACTTGGAACAGAAGAGATTTGGGGCATTAATCATAGCTACACTCAGCTTCCACAAGTTATGACTCTGAGTGAATTTAAAATTAGAGAAAATCACTCTACTTGTAATACTTAGCCAAACAGCAACAAATAAAATGTTTTTATAAAATGAGAAGAGGGTTGAGAAGCTGTGACACTGGGAAGAAGATTTATTTGTTTAGTATATTTACTGATATTTTATTGCCACATGAAATAAATGTAATCTTCTGAAGCTGAATTCATCTAGCCTTCATCAGATAGGTAGTGGAAATGGAAATAAGCGCGATTTGCTAGTAGCGCCTGTGGGTTGCAGCTTGTTTCTTACTGTCTTTTCCTAATTGCTCTCTCATTTCATAGCTCTCTTTTATTCTAGTATGACTGTTTAATAGTGTGGCACTCAGAGGATATGAGGAATTGCAACATAAGTGGAGGTCAAGCTATGCAAACCTTTCCTTTTTATTGAATTCTTATCCAAAACCAACCCTATTGTAGTCAGTGCCAGGGCTCAATAAGGTAAGGACCTCTGAAGCTTTCCAAGGTGAGTCTGAAGACTTAGACTGCTTTGTGATGTATACTGGTCTTTTCCAGCTCCATCTTACCTGTGGCTTTTATGCTCCAATGTCTTCTCTGATTCATGTATCACCGGAACAAACAAAACCAGTTGAAAATTCCCTTTCACAGCCTGGGGTTTTTTTTTGTTTGTTTGGGTTTTGTTTTGTTTTGTTTTGTTTTGTTTTGTTTTGTTTTGTTTTCCTTCCCAGTTTTTATTCTGTGTTCACTGCTGCGAGCAGCTGGATCAAGCCCCTCTTGTGATTGGTATCATAGGTCCACTATGATACCAATCTCATTCATTAGTAACATGGGCATGCTCCCTGGATGCAGCAGTAGGGCATTCTAGTAGTTCAAGAAGCTCTTGTCCCCACTGAGATCTTCATTGATGCCTCCAAACAGCTCCAGGGTGTTCTTTCTTCAGGGGCAGGCATATAAACCTGAAGCAATGTTAAGTCCTTGTCCCCTGCCTGTCCAGGCAAGAAGTTTGAGTGGGCCATGATGTCTTCTGGACTGTGTCAAAACCAACCTGCTATGGAAACCAGAGCACAGGGAGAATGATGTGTATTTGAGTTCAGTCCTGACAGAGCCTTGGCTTGCTGCTCAGTCCCATGGTATATACATTATCTAAGTACAAATTATGAGTCTGTTGCAACCCAATTCCTTTCCACATTCTCATGGATTTGGTTTCTTTTGTGTCTGTCTACCTTTTGTGTTTGTCCCATGAGAGGAACTTAAATTGGGAAATACTGGATTGGCTCATAGTGTCTTGAATATAAACAGGGATCAGAAATCATTGTGTATTTCAATCCTCAATCATTTACTTCACCGAGTAAAATGAATAATAGTTGGGTGGATGAGTGAGACTACAATAAAGTGCCTGATCTGATCTCTTTCTGTTGTGTATTTTGTCCTGCACAACATGTGCACATAAATAACAAGATAGTAGGGGGTAATTATGACCTAAAGGGTCATGTTTTGTGGGCACAACATGGAAGGCTCTTTGATGCTAATGAATAATCCACATAATTTCCTACTTTGCCAAATATATCTCAACACCTTTTAAATACAAGTTTGTGTTCCTTGACAATTGTAGTACTATGCCCCAGATAAATAATGCATGAACCAGTTATGTTATTTAGACATGTGAAATAGATTAGGATATAGAGGGAAAATGTCTATGAATTAATACATTCAGTGCTCCATTGCATTCAAATAATAGCTAGAAAGACCTTCCAGCTGTCTTAGAGTATGAATTAGAGGGCTACTCTGAGAGTTTCTGGAGTAAGTATCCCTATAATTCACTGTTTTCAATGTCTCAGAGATGTCTGGAGCACATTACAGACAGGCTAATAGTGGCTTATCTCACCTGTCTCTCTAAGGCTTTGTAGAAATTTCATTACTGTACTGAAATTTTTGTGCTGAGCTGGTGAGCAGACCTGCTGTTTGTTTGTTGATAACAATGTCACTTGTCAGATCTTCTCTGATGTGTGATTTCTTCATTGCTTACCCCGCTGATTGTGTCTCCGGTCTTTTGCCAGCATGGAGTATTTTCCTCTATGATCTCTGACACTTGGCATACTTTCCAGTATAGCTGTCATCAGCCATATTCACTTGCCTGCTTTTTTTTAATCTGAAAATATATCCTTTTCCCTGAACTAAATTTGAAAATGGGAAGGAAAGCATGTGGATTAGATTCCTACTTTGAATTCTGGGCTCAGTGCCTGCCACTGCCCTCCTCCATGCCAAGATGTATTTTGGGTGGGCATTTTTTTATACACCCACCTCTAGCCTACTGCAGTGCAAGGTGAATTAAATCAGTTTGTCTGAAGGCACCAGCTAGGGCTTTTGGCTGGCCACAGCCTTTATTTCTCTCTGCATGGTCCAAGGAGTGCTGGCGGAACTGTCACATGCTCTTACCTGCCAATGGTATATCTACAGGAGTCCTCTTGTTCCAGGTTTTTCCAAAGGCAGTGAAAAACATGCAGGACAATAGAATCATATTGTCACACTGATTACAGCTGCGATAGAGATGTGCAAGGCTACTCAGTTTTGTATTACTGAGAAAAGTGTTCAGGACTGAGGTGCATAGGACAAGTTGTTTAGGAGGTGTGTTTGTGGCTTTTCCTTTATTTGATAGTGAAAGCCAGTACAGTTTTAACTTACATTGCCAGGGAGCGGTTAAGGCCTAAGTGCCATAAAGGAACAGCAAGTATCTGGGAAGAGGTTTAAAGAAGCAAGCCAGGGTACCATTGCACAACATTATTGACTGCGATGAGTAACTGCTCCTATTCATGCTTGTAGCTGCTACTGTGTCCAAGAAGAGAGCTAAGCTGAGTTTACCACCACAACAAAGAACACATGTGAGCAGTCAAGCTTTAGTAGTCACACTGTAATATCAGCTCCTTGTTTACCACAGGACAATTTGTGTGTGCTTGAAGGCACCTCTAATACATCTGAATTTGGTAATTTCCAGAAAAAACAAATGCATTCAGTTTTATATGCATAGAAATGAAGCAATATACTTTTTTTTTTTTTTTAATAGAAAGTGGGTTAGATATTGTTTCAACTGATGCTTCTGCTTTAAATTTTGTTTGGTTAAATCTCTTTTTCCTGCATTTAGGTGGCTCTATGTAAAAAAAATACAATTAATAGTAAAATAAGAAAGTAATTAGAAAAAACATTTTATTTTCTTCTGCCCATAGCCCAGAAAATTCACTGCACTCTTTCTTGTATTATATTGTGAAAAAAAAAAGATTAAAAAAAGAAACGTAAGGAAAACCTGAGTCATTACTGATGAACTATATAATAACTCTTGATGTCTCTATTTTGCATTAGAACTAGTGACTTTATCTCCTTTCCATTCCCATCACCCTCTTCTATTCTGAAAATACACACCACATTTTGTGCGAGATTATCCAATCGATTAAAATTACGATGCTAAATATGGAACATTTATTCTGAACTAGCATTTATATTTGAACATTTATGCTTCTAGTTCTGTTCTGAAATAGAGCTTGTGTTTTTGACAGTTTCTCTTTTTTTCAGCAATAACAGCTGGTCTAAGAAAGGATGTTATCACTTCTCACAAACGTTTTCACACTTTAAATATTTAAATTTGGGGGGAAAATTAGATTTTTCTTTCTTTGATGGTCTGTATAATAGTCCAAACTCTTTCCTGGTTGAATATTCAAAACTAATCTGAACCCTTTTCTCAGTTGGAGAACTAAATTTATTTATTAGCATATCAGTGTATGCTACACAATTAATGCCTAGCTTTTTAAGGTAATAATCTTAAGAAAGAAAGCCTGGATTTGTGATGGGTTCAATATGACTTTTAGAATAAGGAGGGAAAAATGATCAAGGATATACATCGTCTATGCTCTATGGTAAACTTTAAGACTCAGTACTGAGGTTATAAACATTTTAATTTTATTTATCAAGCCTATTTCTTATCTGGATTGTGGTATTTCTTTTCTCAGCTATCTGGATGCCCCCCAGCCTCATCTGAGCTTGACACTACTGGCACCCAATGCCATCCCCAGAGGATGAAAAGCCTTGCCATATAAAACCTCCCAGGAGGAAGAAACTTCCATCACTTCAATCCTGCCAGCAAGTACACATGAATTTGTGGGTGACAAATACACTCCATTGACTCCATCACTTGGGGCTTATCCACTCATCTTACTTACCTGTATGAAGCAAGGTTCATGGGTTGCAGTCTCTCTAAGTGAAGCTATAGCTGGGGAAGGTATAGGATATCCAGCTGCAGTTGCTATGGAAACACACCCATATTTCACTTCTGTGTCCAACTTTCATTCTCATTTTCAAAAATACAGATAGTTGCATTTTAAGGGAGTAAATGAAAGTTAAAACGTGACTAACAGGGATTATATCTACATGTTATAGGAGGAGAGGTAGTAACAGAATGTCAAACACCATACCAGTTCAAATCCAGAGGCTCTGTCTGAGCTGACCATGGCTGTGATGAAATTCAAGAAAGCTTTTTTAGAAGAAACAGTATATGAAAAATCCAGCAAAACACACTTCAGCAGCTTCACAGAAATTTGTTGCTTGTGACAGAATCTTCAGTGATGATTTTTTATTATTGTTGCTGATGACTTCTACAAAATCAGTGACCTCTTTCTTAAAAAAAACCCACAACTGTTCTTACTATTGTGATAAGATATCTTTATAAATGATATATTGTCATAATTTTTAGGTATAAGTTTTGCTGCATGATTAATAACTTCAAGCATATTTATTTATGGCATTTTCAGTCTCTTTCATTTATCTTTTTTTTTT
Source organism: Ceryle rudis (assembly GCA_033439905.1). Classification (NCBI taxonomy): domain Eukaryota; kingdom Metazoa; phylum Chordata; class Aves; order Coraciiformes; family Cerylidae; genus Ceryle; species Ceryle rudis. The sequence continues at coordinate 41,089 of JAAGNO010027598.1, forward strand.
TTTCATTCTATACTTCCCAAACTAATCTGGTTGTGCAGTACACAAAGAATCTCTGCTATGTTCTCAGTAAAGCTATTTCAGCAATATAACTTGTCTAAAGACTATTTTTCTGACATATATATTGTGGAAGGTTTTGATGTATTGCTCTAAATTTCTTTTGAAAAAAGAAAGTGAGACAAATGAAAAAAGAGATGGTAATTTTAATGTCTGATCTTGCACTGTGTACTGAAACGCCTGGTAAGTTAGGTAAATAAAGATGGCTAAATCTAAGGGTAACAATCAATTACATTTAAGTTAAACTTTGTCATTTTACCTTTTGATAGCTGCTTTAAGGAGAACTCTCAAAACCAGATCTATCAGCTATGAAAACTGAAGTGGGAGAACTTGCAAGAGACAGAGCAAGCAGCACAAAGACATTAAGGTGCCCAAATACCTCATGCAACCAGTAAATAGTCAAAACCCATTGTAAGGCATTTTCATGCCATGGGAAAGGTTCTGCCAGAAGAAGCTGTGGGGACTGCTCACTGTCAGTCTGGAGGCTGCTCCTTTACAGCAGTGTTCAACATAAGCAACAAAATTTACTTTTGAAACCTATGGAAGAATAAATGTTACATTTGCCGTATAAGGTAATTTGGAGTAGTTTTCACTGCTATAAGGTATAGATAATCTTCCTTTATCTGTTATGGCTACTTGTAAACATTTTGCCTGGTTAAGTCTGATATGGATTCAGATGGTATCCTCCCAGGCCTAAGAAAGGCTGAGAACTGGAGACACTGTACAGACAGGAATGAGAGCTTGCCAAGCTGATAGAAGAAAAAGTTCCTGATAGCATTGCAAACAGGCAAAAAAAATCAGGGAGAAATGAAGTGAGAAAATTAAGAAAATGTGAGGGAACAGGGGAAAACAATAATAGCTGGCTGTGATGATTCACAGTATAGATGCTACACTATCACAGTGTAGGCTGACCTTTCAGGGATCAGCTGTATCTGTGTCTATTTCACTGCTTCTGCAAGTGGTGGATGTTAAGGGCTCCCTTATGGTAGAGCTTTTTCAGAGGAAGACAACTGTGGCAAAAGTTAAAAAAACTAGTGCTGAAGGCTGAACAGGGCAGACAGTGATTTACTGAAACACTGATCACTATGGGGCCATGGTCTGGAAGATGAGAAAGGGAGAAGCTCAGCGTTCTGTTAAAGCTCTCAGATAAAGGGTATGAAACCTTTTTATGTCCTGAAAGTGGGGAGGAATGTGAAATTCTTAAACCGCTGTGGATTCTTTGTAAGTCTTTTGACTTGTCCATGTGAGTGGTGAGGATTTCATCAGGACAATGAAAGGAGAAATACCAATGATTTGATGCACTAGCCTGTCCACTAGTGAGTCTGTGCTTAGGGTTGGTGGAGGATGAGTGGAATTTCAAACATCATAGGTAAAAGGCACCTTGATGCAGTTTGCATGTATAAGCCTTGTTTCTAGTAGTCTTTCTGCAGCATGTAGTATAGGGGTCTCTGCCGGCAGAAGGAAGTTGCATACACAAGTTAATTACAGTTTACATTACTGGGAAGACAAATTAAGTCATATTTTGTGAAATGTTTTCTCTTTGAGTCTTCAGCCTCAGTAGAATCAGTAAGGTATATGAATTTAATTAACATCAAAATCTGAATATATCACTTGTGTTAGGAAATAATTATTAGGAGTAATTCTACATCATCACTTATGCATGAGTGCCTCAAAAGAAGAAGCAGAGGGGCTCTGAATCACAAGTGGCTATAATTGCTCTACTTTCAGATGAACTTTCAACAAGCACTCAATTTCTGAGTCTTCAACCATTAAAAGTGAACATACCCAGGAGAAGGTCAACTCATAATAAAAAAGAAAAATTAACAAAAATTCCTAGTGGGGTTGAAATATCCTACTGCAGAACACATTAGGATTTACACTAACATTATCTTTGAGTTTTCCTGCAATTCTGTCCATGAAACAACTACAGTTAAGTTCGTTCTTGCTCAGCAAATTGATGGTTTTCTTTAAAGAAAAAAAAAAAAATCAAGGTTCAAACATAGGTCTAGCAAGCCTATCATATGAGTGAAATGTTCTTTCCAAAGCATGTCAATCCTGGCTTTATCAAGCTTTCAAGTTTTATAATTTCAAACTTTTCCTCCTTAGCTTTATGTGACTGAGGTAGAGAGCCTGCTGCAAATTGTTTTGCAGAATATAATAAACACGTTGCATATCTGCTGATGAAAGCTTTCTGCAAACAAGAGTGGAACACTGCAGCATGAACTGCTCAGCAGGAGGGAGAGGCAATCTTCCACTGCTGCTTCTCAGTTACTAGAGTACAACCACAGGATCAAAAGGATGCAATAGCACTGTATGAAGCTCTATTCATGCCAAGTGGGTTTGCTTGTTAGAGAGGAGATTTACACTCCCAGTATGGCTATTAAGAGGAAGGACATAACCACCTGTGGTTATAGAAACCCTGTGAATTTTTTACAGGAAAGAAAGGAGTGCTTCTTCCAGTGTCCACTCCAAATTTTAAAGTATGAAGTTGTTGTTTGCATGGCTACTGTCTTGTGCATTCACTTGTGTGGTATATACATTGTATACTATCAGTAAGTTGTATGGGTGGATAGGTTGTGCTTGAGGTATTTATTTAATGAAGTGAGCTTGGGAAGGTTTGGAGTCTGATTCATTGACTCTTTTGTTTATGGACGTCACTGGAAGCTGTGCTCACAGGACAACCATAGAACAAAGTATGTAAATCAGTTGTGGATCTGTTGGGCAAAAAGACACAAGGTAAATGTAGGATCATCACAGCTGTTCTCCATATGTAAACCTTCTTTAAACCACTGACACATGCAAAGATAGAACCACAGAATTGAAACAATGCCTTTGAAACTACTGAACTAAGTGAACACTTGTTTTCATGCGTCTGAAAGGCTAAAAGATTTTCAGAATTCTGGTTAGGTAAGTTATTCCCCAATTTCAATACTTTCTCTGCAGTCTATGTTTCAGTCAAAACGATTTTCTAAAATGTTGTCAGTAGGTCATTCCTGAAGAATTTCTTCTGATTGCTTGATATTCATCATCTAAGCTATGCTGATTAAGTAAATTATTATGTTATTAATTAGGGTCATAAACAATGTTTTCATTACTTGGCTTGTTCAAAGACAATCCTAACATGTTAACATCTCTGAGCTTGCTTTTATTTAATACTCTTCATAGTCACTAACTGGGAAGTCAGTGATTTTGCTAATAAATATTTATCTGGAAAGTTAACAGAAAATCAGTTTAAGCCATACAGACAGAAAAACTCAACAATAGTTAATTTATCCAGTTTAAAGACACAGGCAAACAATAGCCCACATATTCCATGGTTTATTGTATGTCTTTATTTGCAATATCACTCTATAGTGTAGCATACTGAAAAAACTTTTAAAACTTTCATTTTAGCAGTTCTTAAACATGCAAACAGATGAAAGACCTTTCAGAGAAAAAAAAAATAATGAAAGGAATGTGACTAACCAGGGCAATTGAAATGCTCCCTTATTAAACAGCAGTACAGAACAGGTATTTTAATTGTCAATTGTAAATGGAAATGCGGATTGTCAAATTATATGTATTACACATGTATGGACAGAAAGGAGAGAGAGAGAGAGAGAGAGAGATGTAAGGGGAACTTACAAAAAGTGTTGCTATAAACTTCTCTAGATTTTATGTTGTAAGAGAGGCGATACTACATCCCAGTGTAATCTTAATTCGAGACTGTCTCTAACCCCTCAGAAATTCCTTGGTTTAGCACCCCACTTTCGTTTAGAGGACTTCCTTAATAAAAACAGGTCATAAGCTGCTTTTAGAGACTCAGACATAGATCTTGCCTCTGAAAAATACTTAGGCCTTGGAAATATTATCAACTTAATATGAGCAGTTAATGCAGTCTGTAATAAAAATGTAAATTGATCCTAGGGTGTCTAAATAGGTGAGCAGTGAGATGTTTTTATGTCAACATGGAGCAGCATTGAGACTGGAATGCTAAGTGCAACTCTATGGTCATCACTATAAAAGGACTTGAAAAATTTGGAGGGAAGGCAGAAAAAAAGCAGTGTAGTTCTGAAAGTCAGGGAAAATGCCTCACACAACGGAGAGCTCTCAGTCTCCTAAGGACAGTGAATTGTGAATCCTTCCTTGGGGTGCATAAATATTTTCACTAAAATAAATATGAAGACCTAAAAGGCTACTTACTGTGGCCTACAGAGACACTCTATGAACCAGTCTACAACCTGAGCAACTCAGGAGGAGAAATGAGAAACCCATTTTTGACTGTGACAATGTTCAGCAGCTAAAGCAAATGACAAAGATGAATGCTAAAGGCATATTGGTATACTATACAGTTTCTGAGGAAAGCTACTAGATAGTTGAAGAACAACTTTGAGCATAATTAATATAAGCGAAAGGAAAATGATTGTCAAAAAATTTTGTACGCATAATTCCTAGACCACATTCACTTTGAAATATAGAATTCTCTGACGCTGTGCTGCTTCTAATAGAAATATTATCCTTTGTTATAAACTCATTTATTGGTCATTATAATTAGGTCACTACTTTTTCAATAAACAAATATTGGTGACTATCATGTATTTCTGTATGAGCAATGTGGAACTCCTAAAGCATTTTTTCATTGTGAAGCATCAATCAGAACTTTACAGAAAAGAGGAAAAAACCCCGATTTTAAGTAGCAACTTTTACTGTGCTTCCTTCATATGGGAGTCAGTTTCTTAATAAGAGAAGCTCATCTAACAGTGATGAAGGAACGTTAACTAGCTGCAAAACTGCTGCAGGTCAGAGATCTAGTTAAGTCTGCATGGCAGCTAACAAGAAATCATTTATTACTTTCCCCTCTGGTAGTTTTACGCAAAACAATAACTTGAACCCCATTATGAGTCATTTAGGTGTCCATGAGTGGAGAAGGTGCAGCCACTCTTGTTCAGCATTGTTGTACTAAGAAGCTGTAATTTGGCTAATGTGCAGCCCTGCAAGCAAGTAAACCCTGCAAACATTCCAAGTATCTCCAATAAGGGCTGCATAAAGCGAAGAATCATAGAATCATAGAATTGTTTAGGTTGGAAAAGGCCTTTAAGATCATTGAGTTAAACTGTTAACCTAGCACAGCCAAGTCTACCTCTAAACTATGTCACTAAGCACCACAGAAACTACCCTGCAAGTTCCTGGGGCTAAGGTAATTGTGCAGGAAAAGTGCTCACATATTCCCCTGAACACAGGTAGGAGAGAGTACCTCTTAACACCATTGGCTGTCCCCTGTCTTGCCACTGACTTCAGTGACAAAAAGCTTTATTCCAAGCTCACTGAAATCTTAGTTGGTGCTGAACATTGTGTGGCTCATCATGTGCTCATCTTCCTAAGAAGTGTAATTACTGTCCAGCAGGAAGGCTGTAAAATGCACCACAGAGTGCACAGTCCAAAGAACACAGTTTTAGCTGTCACACCAAGCCATTTCAATCCATTTTTTTCCCTGTTTCTGAGTGGTTTAGGCAGATCTGCAACAATCATCTTAGAAGTTGGAGCAACTTATGAGGGTATTTTATAGTGTTTCATGCACTCACTAGATTCTGAACTAGAGGACTGGGATTTTTATTTATTTATTTTTTCTCTCTAGAAGAGGGGAAAAAAAAAAAAAAAAAAGAACCAGAAATACTTATTACTAGACAGATTAGACATGCCTAGATAACATTCATGAACAAGGGATGGCTTTAGGCAAGAACAACCTGTTAGGGGAAAGCAGTTAAGTGTCTTGCAAATCTTACAAAGCAGAATAGCATCTGGTCTTCTCTCAGAAAGATGAGAAGGAAAAAAACTCTGCTGGTGTTTCTATTCATTTGCAGCAAACACCTTGGTTCTTTGATGTTAACAACTTACAAAATGGAAGGAAGCCACTTAATCACCAGCAACGTGTCTAGTTATTTTGCAGCGTGTAGAAACATCTGTGAATATTCTCATGGTTGGCCTTGAAAATACCTCTTATAATTTACACAATTCCCTCTTAAGGTGAAAAAGTGTTCAAGAACTCATATTATTCCTGGAAACTGTGTCTGAAGAGTCTTCAGTTTTCCAGAAGGTTTTCTCCCAACTCATAAAATTACTTTATTAGAAGATCAGTTAGTGTTTATCAACTGTGTCCCATCATGATGCTTTCAAACCTCATTGGTTTTCCAGAAGGTTTTCTTCCAGCTCCTAAAATTACTTTGTTAGACAATTGATTACCATTTGTCAACTGTGTCCCATCACGATACTTCCAAGACTCATCTATTTGAAGTCTAATGGCCACCTTCATGGAACCTTAATGAAAGTACACGGGTCGCTGCAGTAGTAGACACTGAGTGCAATACAATGCAAGTATCATTATACAATATTATTATGTAAATAAGCACTGTATAGTACCTTTCAAATATACTTCAAAGGAAGTTGGATGAAATCTTAAAAGCTAAAAGACTTGAGAAGAAAGTGCAATATTATCAGGCAGGAGTTTGAAATGTGATACTCTCATACAGATACATGTCAGTGTCTTGCAAAGGTACTATTGGGTTGTCTAGGTGATGTTCTAAAGAAAAAGACCAGGGAGGTAAGAGTCCCATAACTCAAGTATGTGTATTTTTTTTAAGAGTCTATTCACTGATTCTAAGAGGATGTTCAGAGAAAACTTCTTGAAGAATTTCAGTGTGAAAGCTCTCCGCAAAATAATAATTCTGTGCAAACTACATGGAACAGAATGCCTCTAAGCACTATTTCACAGGGCATTTTGTCCCCCAAATGGAATTTAACTGAATGTAGTGTCACATTTCAAATTGCATCCACAAGAATCTAATTAATATGAGATAGTGTTTTGACAGCATATGTTTGATCTCAAATATTCAGCAACTATTTTTACCCAGACCCATTGAAGACCTGAAGTGACAAACTGCAATTATATTTAAGTAATGTGTAACTGCTTTTATCCAGCTACTTTCTTCAGTCAGTGCATGAGAGCTAAGCTTATCATATGATGGGCTGTTTGCTGTTAACACTTTGTAGTGTTTGGGGGGGAAAGTGTTGAAATTCTAAAGCTCAGAGGGGTTGAAGTGAATCTCAACATTTTCTTACATAGTTAAAAATTCTGAGAAATCACTTCCAGAAGGAAAACAGAACTGGATATGTGTTTTACTGGTCTTCCATAAGGTAGTAGATAACTTGGAGAATTATAAAATCATAGAATGGTTTGGTTCAGAAGTGAACATTAAAGATGCAACTCCTTGTCATGGACAAGGACACCTTTCACCAGATGCCTGATCCAGCCTGACCTTAAACGCTTCCAGTGATAGAACACCCACAACTCCTCTGGACAACCTTTTCCAGTGCCTCACTATCCTCATAATAAAATATTTTTCCTCTTTGTATCTAATCTAAATCTACTCTCTTTTAGTTTAAAATCATTACCCCAGATTGTATCACCACAGGCCCTGGTAAGTTTCTCTCTTTCTTATAAGCTCCTTTTATGTATTGACAGGCCTCAATAAGGTCTCCCTGGAGCCTTCTGTTCTCCAGGCTGAACAACACCATCTCAGCTTTTCTTCATTAGGAGAGATGTTACAGTCCTCTGAGCAATTTTGTGGCACTCCTCAGGGCCTGCTTTAACAGGTTAATGTCTTTCTTGTGCTGGAGGCCAGTCAATAATAGTAATAATAATAATCATAATTAAGACTATTACTGTTTTACAAAATTATATTTTTGTCACTATCATTGCCAATATTAAAACAAACAAAAAAATTATTTTAATGACATCAATAGGCAGGTAACTCCCTGAATGCTATATATTCTTTATATTCATCTTCCCTCCCACTGTCCACGATTTCCAAGCAATAAACAATAGGGTACAAAATGTTTTGCAGATTTTTTTTCTCCCCAAATTGTTCTGTGTTTCTTAGGCTAGTATTCCAAAAAGCACAATACCAAAGTATAGGCATGCAAAAGCCATATTGACACTTTGAGTAAGTAACAGCAGCAAACTGAATGGTGCTTGAGACTGAGATAGGAACACCCATGGATTCACTTTCCAATATTCATGCTTAAATATAATTCGTCAATATTCTGTCTATTAATAGAAATTACTTCTGTTTACATCAAAAGTTTACTAAAATTATTTGTACTGTCTTTTAGTTTACTGGAAGTGGTATTCTCTATATGTTACCATTTTACTGCTGACATGTTCCCATTGTGATACTTCAGTGTGCTTGTTGGTTAAGATCTGGAGTTTTCTTAAAAACAAACTTGGCTTATGCTTCAGCAAAAGGGTGTGTTTGAGAAGGGGGAAATTTTATTAATTATATCTAATATTGTCCTCTAATTTACTTGATCTGCATATGTCTTCAGTCCTTTTTTATACACAGAAACTTTTAAAGATTTTTTTTTCTGACGCAGATTATTTTTTTTTGAAAAGCATTGTCTCTGGAGGAGAGGAGGTTGACAGTATTTGTGGCAAATTAATACTTTTTTAACATAGAATCATCTGAAGATGACAAACTCTGCACATAGCTGATCAAAAATCTGCTTCTGAGGACTAGCTGAGGTAAAAATTAACTCAAGCAAACAATAAATGTGTTGCCTCTGCTTTAAACGTTGAAGATTAAATGTTGAAGATTTGCATATTTTGAAAAGCTAATACTGTTTTTCAGTAGTATTAGCAGACCTTATAAAACATCTCTTTTTTACAAGCCCTGCTTCTTTTACATTATTATTCTTATGCTTGCAGAGGAACAACATAACTAAGTTGAAATAAGAACCTGCCAGCTTGCAAGTATGTATAGTCATGTTCTCACTAGAGTCTGCATTGATACATATATTAGGAAACTCATGAAGTGTGAGTGAGATGAGTGGACAGGGGGGTGGTTGAGTGACAGGGCTCACAGGGTCATGATCAGTGGTGCAGGGTTGAGCTGGAAGCCTGTAGCCAGCTGTGTTCCTCAGGGGTCTGGTCTTAATTAACTTATTAATCAATGACGTAGGCAAGGGGACAGAGTGTACCCTCAGCAAGTTTGCTGATGATACAAAACTGGAGGAATGGCTGGCACACCAGAGGGCTGTGCTGCCATCCAATGTGACCTGGACAGGCTGGAGTGTTGGGCAGACTGAAACTTAATGAGGTTCAACAAGGGCAAATGGAGGGTCCTGCACTTGGGGAGGAACAACCCCATGCATCAGTGACAATACACTAATACTTTCCTACTATACAGCTGAAGTAACTTTAAACTGCTGAGTTGGCCTGTAGTGCTGGAGTACTAGTTTCACTACAGTGGCACATACTGAAAAAGAGAAAAAATGTTAAGGAAAACCCTCATCTTGAAAATGCCCACCTATTTAATCTGACATTTAAAAGAATAAAATATATAATTTTATCCTTCCCCTCCACAGTTAAAAGCAATTCAACAAAATATCTTCTGTCTTTGTTTCCATCTTTCAATGAAATCCTCATTTCCAGCATGAGTCTTCCAGCTAGGGAATGGGGCAGGGCATAAGAATAAAATTAAAGCATCATGATAGTCATGAAACCCTAAAGTCACCAAGCCACTCATTTGTCATGAGAACCATCACATCCTAACAGAATTCCTCAACAGTTCAAAGTTCACCTTTCAGAGAAGAAAACAACACCAAGTGTGGAGCAGAGCTGAATTCAGTGCCTAAACCTGTCCTATCCATTTCTGAGACTCTGCTGTGAAGTTCAGTGCAAATGAAAAGGGCCAGTTCCTGTGCTGATGGGAGTCAGACAGAGTTCTGCTCACTGTAAATATACAGCACTGCATTACAATAGCTAAGGATGCTACTTGAACTTAAATGTCAGTCTGATTTTGGGACAAGGCAGTGAGAAGTATTTGCCTTCATCACAAGCATAATGCTGTGCACAGCTGTGTATTTTTTCTGAGTGCAGACTGGAACATCTTAAACATTTTAAGTTGCTCAAGATGGGCTGTATTTAAAAATTCATCAGACAAATGACATGGATATCTGATGTGGAAATTGTGCCCAGACAGCATACACCCAGCCTGTGACCACTGTCTGACCACACCAGCCATTTTATTAAAAGGACTTCCAGACAGTATATCTCATGTTCTTCCCCCATTTTGCTCTTGGAGATTTCCCACTGTAATGAACAAGAACTAAGAAAAAGAGGAATTGGGAGAAGATAAAAAGGAGGCACTACAATGACCAGATACTTCCTCTAGACTGTACCTTTGCAAATGCCTCTGCTCCTGCACTCTGTAGTGACATCCAGCCTCTATTGTCTCTTTCCTGAAAGAATGACAATGTAAAGAAAAAGTTTATGGGAAAAAATTCCCCCATCTTGCTGCTCATATGCTGGTGGCACTCTGATTTTGCCTATGAGCTAGGAGTTACTGTTTCAAAACATATGATCTACATTGTTTCCTCACTTCAATTTCTCTGGCCCCTTTGAGGATGCTCGCTGGGGCCATTCCTGTGGTGGTTCTGTAAGGAGGAGCACAGTGCCTCTGCCACAGTGCACTGTATCAAGGCAGTTTAGCGTGTCACAAGTGTTCAACATACTGCAATGTAGACAACCAGAAGCCTTTGCTAGTCTGCAGGTGGTCACTGAGCACCTCTGTGTGCTTCCCAGCACATACTAGGATGCCTTCTGCACAATGTTCTGTGCCCCAGCTAGAACTTGGTTGAGTGAGGCATACTATGCAGTACAATAGTAAACCTACAAGAATCAGGCAACTGCTTGTTTCCAGTGACCAGCACAAACCTCCTGCTTGTCAAGACAAGTTAGTCACAGGAGTTAACTATTAGAATGTGTGCCATAAGCTGCAGATTTTAAATACTGAGCAGTCTTTGTCTTGGTCTTCAGGACAGTTAGTTAGGTCTGTAGATGCTGCTGCATAAAATGTAAGAAGTAGCTGCCCTATGATCTGCCTGTCCTGGTGCATGAAGCTTGCTTCACTGCTCCAAGGTTGTAAGGCCAAGTAACATAGCTGTGTATTTTCTGTCCATCTTCCAGTTTAGGAGTTATCTAGGGCATGGATTCATTTTTTGAAAGACAACTAAGAGGACAGCTACCCTTCAGGCAAATAGTGTCCAATGTAAAAATATGAAACATCGCGCTCCATCCTCCCACTTCCACCAAAAACCCCCTGAACTTTAAGATTCCTCTCACGGCTGCTGAAGCATCAATGCCTTGTCTAGTAAGTTATTACCATATAAAATAGGCCACCTACAGGAAGAGGTTTTTCACTTTTCTGCCTCTTGGGCTAGCTTCTGGGTACATGACATACTTTGAGTTTAAGCACTTTCAAATTTATTTTAACAAGCTGTTTTACCAATGATAGTGTTTCCTTCTGCTCAGATTTGCCATGAACAGCAACATCTGAAAATAGAGCGAAATTTGTAACTGCTGCCAGTACAGCAATTCCATGGGCTTCACTGCAACTCATACGTCTTTTTCTTGACATTTGTTCTCTCCCTAGATGTGTGCATCAGAAGCAATTTAATGACTGTAGCATCTGCAGTGTGACCTTTATATTCATTGTGTTTTCTTTCTTTGAAATGATTTCAGCATCATTAACTGATCATGGCATAAACCCTTCCTATTGTATGAAGCTTTAAGAAGGTTGATTTTCAGTTTTTCAAGTTTCAAATTTTGAGAGATGGAATTAACTATTTAGAAAGCTTTTTTGAACTAATTTAATTATTGTCTTTTTTTTTTTGGGGGGGGGAGAGTGAGAAGAGCAAAAAGAAAATCTCCATATTTCTAGTCATATCCAGTAGAAATGTATTGTGTCCTTCTGTTTTCATGCTCCCTTATCCAAAGAAATGTTTTAAGCTTTCTAAAACACAGTGGCTTGCAATCACTTGGCCAGTGAATTTTCATCAAGGTCATGTATCTTTAAACATGATTCTGGCTAGGAAACTCTTCCATATAGGGTGGAAGACTCTAACCTCTTTTAGTGTGTCTTTGCCTTGTGGTCTGGAGTTGGTGGGCTTGCAAAGATTCGTATGGTTGAGAATATGATGGGACTGTTTTCTCTCTCTATCTCCACCCTGTACAAAAATGCAAGCTAGTTGAAGCCCCAGCCTTTTCAGAAGAGCAATTCTGTTTCAGTGAATTTACTGTTTTAGAAAATCATGGAAAGCTTTTAAAATTATGGATATATTACTTCTGAGATGGTAACAAAGTCAGATTTTCAATTTCTGTCTCTCTAATATAGCACTTTCTATTTTCACCATTAAAATGTTCATGTTTAAAGTGAAACACTGAGATAAAAAACCAAACCAAACTAAAACAATCTGAATGCACCCATTTTCTTCTTTCTAATCTTTGATTAAAACCAGACATTTTTTCTTCAGTCATTGTCTTCAGTCTCTTTAGAGGAAATTATATGATTTCTGCAGCTATTTTTCATGGCATTAGGCATTGTGAAAATTCAGTTCCTTATGTGGGATAATCACAGACACTAGACTAGTTGCACTTTAAAATGCCAAAAAAAAAAAAACCCCACCCCAAAAAGTATCGGGAAAGATTAAATCTTTTGCTATGTTTGTTTGCTGTATTCTGAAGTTTAGGGAACATGTTCATGTGTTGAAAGTCCCATGAAAAGAAAATGGAAATTGGGACACCAACTGTGACAGGTGCTGCTGCCTCCAACAGACAAAAAACAAAGCAAACAGAGTGTGCTGGAGCAGTTTGGCATCCTGGCCAGAGCAGTTTGATGACTTGGCCATTAAACTGCACCTCACAGTGCTTAACTGGTGCCTTGGGTTCTGTGCTTGTTTTGTGTTTTGTCAGGGCTTGTCCCGTCAACCAATCAGAATGACTACATTGCACCTCAACTAGGGTCTAAATGGGGTCCTTCCTGAGAGCCAGATGAGTCGGTTCTTCGCAGAGCAGCAGGTCTGGCAGTCATACCCCTCCCTTGGATGTGCCATCCAAGGACACTTCCATGGATTGAGTGAGTCTGGTGGACTGAGTGAGCCTCATGCCCCGCCCCCCCCGCCTTGGGTGAGTTACATCTTGGGCACTGTGGTGTGGGAGGTTTCCTCTTGATGAGTGAGTGTGTGCCCATTTCTTAAGTGTCTTTCCTTAAGGTTGAGGAATTAGTTGTGTAGTAGTTAATTCCCAATAGACATCTGAACTTGCATTTGGTCAGGCAGAGTGCTGGGCAACTTTGGTTGCAATAAACCCCATTTTGGGTAGCTGTTTGCTTTTTGTGATCCTCTGTGACACTGAGTTAGCCATAAGCCATCAATGTGGTCTTATGGCCAAGAAGACCAATGGCATCCTGGGGTGCATTAAGAAGAGTGTGACCAGCAGGTTGTGGGAGGTTCTCCTCCCCCTCTACTCTGCCCTAGTGAAGCCACCTCTGGAGTACTGTGTTTCCAGTTCTGGGCTCCCCAGTTCAAGATTGATGAGGAAGTACTGGAGAGAGTTTAATAAAGAGCTACAAAGATGATGAGCAGACTGGAGCATCTCTGTGATAAGGAAAGGCTGAGAGACCTGGGGCTGTTTAGCCTGGAGAAAACTGAGAGGGGATTATATCAGTGTTTCTGAATATCTAAAGGGTGGGTGTCAAGAGGATTGGGCTAGTCTGTTTTCAGTGGTGCCCAGTGATAGGACAAGGTACAATGGTCATAAACTGGAACACAGGAAGTTCCACCTAAACACTTTTACCATGATGGTGACAGAGCACTGGAACAGGCTGCCCAGAGAGGTTGTGGGGTCTCCTTCTCTGGAGAGTGTAAAAACCCCTTTCAACCCATGTGATCCTGTGCAGTGCACTCTAGGTGAACCTGATTTGTCAGTGTGGTTGGACTAGATGATCTTCAGAAGTCCCTTCCAACCCCTACCATTCTGTGATGGTTTTTAATCCAGTGTCATGGAAATCATACTCTTGAAGACCTGTTATTTTAGGCTATGTGTCCTTTGAAAAGGTGCTGAAAGTTGCTCTAAGTTTCAGGTTTTCTTCTTTAATGTAGAATGTTCTTGATCCTGTTTTTTTGCTGGCCTCTCTTTATGGTCAGAAAATAAGGTAATAACAAAAACTAGTGGTTTTTTTCTCCCTTTCAGTGAAATGTCTGCTTTAGGCCTAGTACTTACAAGCATTTCTTTGTGTAGGTTGGCTCCTTATTTCATCAGGAGTCCTGAAGAAATAGTGCAATTGTTGGTAACTCAGTTGGATTCTCAGGAATTGCAGTTTGGTGTAGCTCCTGGATTTGTGGCCATCCACAGTAGCTGTGTGTGGATTTAAAGCACTAAACTAAATGAATGTGGGACTGTCCTCAGTGTGAAGGCAAATGTCACTGAATGGCCTGTGTTTGTGTCTCACATCAAGATTTCCTTTGGGAAGTTGGCCTTGACCAGTGTTTATGCCCCAAGCAGGTCTGAGAATCATTTGTTTAAGTATTATTTAGCTAAAGGTGAAATCTAGCTATAGGTAAAAGCATGTAAGGGACTAACAATTTGACAGCAGAGATGGTGGAGATCCATTGCACTGGAGTATTCCCTAGCACCAGCTAAGGTACCTACACTGGCTAAGGCACTGGTATAGATGTGGGCATGGGGATCTTCAACATCACACCTGGCCCTCCAGCACATGAGAAATGTCCACGTTGACCTCCTTCCATCTTCATCCTCAAAAACCAACTGCATTAGCCCATGTGTGATAGTATACACCTTTATCCACAGCTCCATTTGAAACTTTCATGCGTACAGAGTGCTGCTTTATCTGGGGAGAGAAGGGAGAGGTGTCTACTATGCACTTTGATGAGTGTGCAGCCAGATGCCTTCTGAACACAGAATGACTTGGGGGTGTATGTTGTGCGTCATTCATGAAGTAACCTGAGATGTGATACCTCCTCTTTATGCCTCTAGTTTAGTCCAGTGTCCGTCTTTGCCTATACTTCTACTGTCTTAGCTGACATTTGTGGCAATTTTCTCATGATACCACTTTTATTTAAGACTGATTATTCTTATTTTATTGGCCTCAGATGAATAACTTAGCTCGCTTTTACTCTTTTAGTCCTTCTGGCACAGTTATTCTTTCTGCAGGCTGCTCAGTTATGTGATTAAAGACTAATCATGTTAACTCAACAACCCAGTGTGGACTGGAGCAGAGGAACCCTAATAAATAACCTAACCAGTGGAAATGGACAGCTCAGCTGCTTCTGAAGACCAGCCAAGGGATAGGGGAAAGATTGACCATGGAGTGAAAGCCATTAAGATGAGTTGGTGGGGAAGGACAGAAGCTGGGAAAAGAGAGGGATCAGGGTGGACTGAGGAGAAACACAAGTGGGAGAAAAGAAGGAGAAGCAGAAGGGGCCAGCTGAGTGTAAAGGTCATCAGTTTGTCTGACAGATCCCTGTGTTTGATAAGCACAGGCTGTCTTCTGATTTCTGACCACCTTCTTTGTGGTTGTGCTCTTTGCTTAGAGTGTGTTTGTGTGAACGTCAGCAAAGCTTAACTCATGCTAGCTGGTCAAGATGAAAGGTCTGTGCACCATCAGCTGGAGTGAGCTGTGAACCTCAGGGGTTGTGGCTGCTGGTGCCAGATACCTGAGCAGGGCAAGGGCACTGGCGGCTGGTCCTGGAGAGACTGAGAAGGTC
Organism: Ceryle rudis; assembly: GCA_033439905.1. Taxonomy (NCBI): domain Eukaryota; kingdom Metazoa; phylum Chordata; class Aves; order Coraciiformes; family Cerylidae; genus Ceryle; species Ceryle rudis. The sequence goes on from JAAGNO010027598.1 coordinate 56,743, forward strand.
AATGGCAGCAGTGACCACGTGTACCATTTTGCACTAGCAGACTCCAATTCCAGTCAGCAGAATAGGAGGAACAGGACTATGCCACCTATGCTGTTCATGTTTGTTTGAGTGCTATGTGCAAGCAGATGGGTGATGGGAAATGCGGTGCTTTGTCGACATGTGTGGCTACGCATGTAGCCATCATGAATAGGTGTTTAGCCTCTCTACTGCCTGTACCTGCAGATAGGGAGCTGCAGAAGCCTCACATTCATGGAGCAGGGACAGGAGGAGACCCTCCCAGCTCCCAGTGCCCATCAGATTCAGCTACCTCTAATAAAAAGTTTTCCTCTCGCCAAAATCCATGAGCACAGTTAAATCTGATGGATTCCTTGCCATTTTAGTGAATTATATAAGTCTGTCTTCACTCCTAACTCACTTCTACCTGTCATTCTTTGTACAGGGGACTCAGTGATTTGTGACCCTGTTTCTGCACTGCTGAGGTCTCTAATCCTGTCTTTCAAATTGTTACCTAAACTGCTTAATTTTCTGCCTGCTGTCTCTTCCTTATCTTTCCTTTTCTCTTTTTGAATAAAATTGCTGATGTTAATTGTACAAATAAATAAAAACATTTATTAAGGAAAAGAACAAAAAAGCTCTGCTGAGGCACCTGGCTTATATCACGTATCTACAACAACATTATCCTGGAGCAATTTCATTATAATTATCTGTGAAATTTTTTTTTTTTTTGGTTTCAGATTCTCATTCAAATTCCTTAGTATCTCCTAGGTATTGCTGTACTTTTGAACAGAACACTGCAATGTACAGGAAGAATGCACTAAGTCTTGTAGACTATTATGTAACTTTTCAACAGCTGGGCTCCTTCACAGCTGTTCAAAAGCCAAATTCTGGCTCATTGGGAGCAGTAATGTGTACATTTCATTGTAGATAAATGTAAATAGATTGCCTTTGATTGAATAACAATTTATGAAATGGAAAGGTAACATCTAACAGGAGTATCCATTGCCTTTAGGAAAAAAAAAAAAAATCCTGGATAGACATCAGCCTTGGTGAATGGATTTATTCACAGAAGTAGCATGACATAACAATGAAAAATACAGGACTTGTCAGTAAGTTAAGATAAAGTGATCTGGATATATTCAGGAAAAACTTGTCTGTGATGAGAATTTTTTGCATGCTTGAGCACTTAAACCAGATTCCATAAATTCACAGGGAAATGCAAGATTGTTCAGCAAATTCACTGAAAGATGTAGGGGTCACATGAATTAAGTAAACTGTGTCAGACTTCTGTGTGAAGTTCTCAATCAGATTTCAAAAAACTTTATTCTCTGCCTGAGAGCTAAATTAACAGCATTTTGCTTCAGTGATTAGTTCCAGTGATTAGACACAAAGTTAGTTTCATCAAGCTTGGACTGTAAGGTCCTGAAGGGAAGAGACAGAAGGACTTGAAACCCTGCTGGATCTGTGGGATAATAAATAATTGTAAGACTCTGGGGCTGCACACCAGGAATTTAATTGAATGCATCAATTTTTCTCAGAAAGAATAACAGGAGTCTATAAGAAGATAATGCCTTTCAGATACACCTGTCAGAATTTCTAGAACAGTAAGATTGCCCCAGGTCATGATTTGCTTTTTATGGAAAAAGGTATATGTATGCTCTCTTATGACTCTTTGAAGTGGTTTCAGCATATCTACCTTTATATCTTAGAAAATTCCCTGTGACTGAAGCTGTCAAAGTCAGAATTAAAAGCAATTAGCTGAGATACTGCATTTTAACATGCTCATACATCATCTCCATATGCTTTGCAGGAGGTTGATACTGTGAGCCTTCTTGGTTTTGCCTCTTTTGCTTAGACTAATACATAAATTTTGGGTTTTATTTGGGAGTTAATAATAACAACTTATTTTTATGTTCCCTGGAAGACCTGTTCCATATGTGATCACATGAAATAATTTGATTGGAAAAATAAATAGGACAAAAAAAAGAGACTAAGAGGAAGGTTGAAAATTGGAAGGAAAGCAAAGGAGGGATTGGAAGCGGCACAAACTTAGAAGGAGAAAAGTAAAACTAAAACTGAAGGAAAGAAGGAAATGACAAAAGAGAAGATCAGATTCCATAGTAAGAGAGAAAGAAAAAGTGGCCTAAGCAGACTCGGTCAATAAAATAAGAGAGATCAGGAAAAACATGTGGGGAAAGTTTAAAAAAAAAAAATCTAAAATGACAGAAAATTGCCAAACATCTTATTTAAAACAAGCTCATCTGAGATCCCTCAGCTTTATATTGATTATGATGTATATGGGATGGAATATCTCGTTGGTCAGTTTGGGGTCACCTCTCCTATCTGCTCCTCCCTGCAGGTGTGGCCTTTCACTTTCCTGCACCCCCCAATGTGGTACACAAGGTCCAGCAGTGGCCTTGGTCTGC
>JAAGNO010027599.1:0-42598 GCA_033439905.1 Ceryle rudis
CATACAAAGGTACAAATTATATGTATTTATCTATGTTTGTCATAGAAACGTATACATATAAAGACAGATATAACTTAAAAATATACATTTTAAAAAGTGTAAGAATACTGTGTATACAACATAACAATGAATAATTAAACTTTAAATGTTAACAGAAAATAATTAAAAAAAAAAAATTAAGGGAAAATTTGGAGCTCCACACTTTACCAGGCTGCTAGACAAGCCCAAGTAGGCTTGGGGTGGGGGAAGTTCAAGAGTGTGAGGTGGAGCCCCAAAGGGGTGGAGGACAGGAATGAGCTAGAACATGACCCCGGGCTATGAACACACCTCTGGAGGTCACCAAGGGCCCCTGAGGAAAGACACATCCTGTGGCCACACTGAGAGTCCCCACACATGGCATCCCAAGCCCAATAGGATCACACAGCAGTGTTACTAGAGCAGCCTCTGGGCTTTGCTCTGGGCTGCAAGGGAGCTCCTATTGCCCTCTACTGTGGGGGGAGCTTCCACCTGGCAGTAAGGCCATTGCAGGGGGTGAGCTTGTGCCAGGTGCATTTCTTTATCCTTAAGCTGATGACCTTATAGAAAGTTTCAAAATTCTCTATCTGACTGACTGAAGAGGTGGACAAGAGAAGCATGCCCTGTCCTGCAGCAGTGAAAGAAGGAACAGGTACAGAAGGGACAGTACGGTTTGAGTTAGAAAAGGGAAAAGGTTGGAGAAGCCTGTTCAGCAATGAACACCCTCCATACCCTAATAATAAAGTTCCTCAGCATGTAAGTTAAATTGATTGTCCAGAGTTTCCTTTCTTACATTGCATGCGGTAGCAGTCTGACAGTAGATGTCTATGCCACTGCTTCAGTTAAAAGCCTTTTACTATGGGTGAGAAGCTTTGACAGTGGAAAACCACTTTCTGAAGCCACTAAAAGGTGAATTGCTGATCTGAACGGAAGCAAAGTTGTAACTTGACTTGCAAACCAAGATGCTTGCAGGTTACAGATGGCAGCAAGAAAGAGCTTTTTGAAAGAAAAAAAGAATATAGCTGAATAAAATATTGGATTATTCTGCTAAGTAAATATTTGTATTTTTACTGTATTCAGAACCACTGAAACTTTTTTTATATACCAAGAATTTTTTGTGTCTTTTTTTTTACATTCTAATACTCTTATAAAAATGTTATTTTTTACCAGTTTAAAAATTATCAGTGAATTCTTTTTCAAAAGGTGTGGGGGAAGATTTCTTTAAAGTGATTTGCTTCTGGAACATTTATAATTAAACTATACTTAATTATGACTTTATGGTCCTACTGAAATAAGTTATGAGGGCCCTGGTTCCTCATGTGAGTACAGATTATTCTTTATCTTCATGCTGGTGTCTTGAGAACATTATGTATGAATAAGTTTCTAGGCTATTATACAGTTTAAACTTCCTACGTGATATTTCAGTTGCTATGCAGTTTTTTCCTTTCTTAGAATTTTCTGTCCTTAAGTAAGTACCTTGTCTACACAGCTCAGTTTTCCATTGAACATCCTGACTTTCTCATAGCAGTGATTTGTGGAACTGAATTTATTAACTATCTGTCATTGATCACTGAACTGTTAATCTCAGGAGAGAGGCAGCTGCTGCTCCCAGCTATAAATGCTGCATAGAGAACCTGGATCAAGATCTTTGTCTGATGTCAGCTGACATCTCTATTATAACCAATAAAGTTCTGACTAGCACTTCATGAATATGTAACAGGACAGTCAATGAAAGAATATTACAACAACTCACAGAAAGAATATTTAGAATGTTATTTAAAAGCAAAAGAAAAGCTTTTTTTCCATTACTCAACAGATTTCTTTCTGTCTGTCCTATAAATTACGAGTCTCTCTTGTCCTTTCTTGCAAATTTTTTTTCCAGTTTGTCTTGGATAAAAAAGAATTACGTAAGTGGAATAATGGAGTATAAGAAAGTGGAAAGATACACCACAAAGATCAGGTGAATCCAATAAAATAGAGTACATGAAGTCTAGATCTGATTAGAATTTATAAGTGAAATGATTGCGTAGAGGGAAATTAACTACAACATTCATTTATAGGCCTGGTGTAATTCTAAGCCAGAAAAGTAGAGAGTTTACAACCCTACTATGTTGCCAAAATACCAAGGGGCAACATCAGAAGCTTGGGAAACTTTTGAGAAGAAAACTTGTGAATCATAAATGTTACCTGTCTTTTTTTTCTCAGCAGATACTAGAGCGCCTATGATGTATTAGACAATAGACATCCATGAATATTTTAGGGCTGCAGAAAATGATAAAAAGATTTAGTATAGTAATATGAATGGAGAGTGAATGTGAACACCTGGGTACAAAATGCCAGTAGGGCATCGAAATGTCTGCTGACACCTGCAGTAGCAGATCATTAAGATCCTAGAACCCATCTACCTGCGATTTCTCAGGATAACTAGGTGTGAAAGAGCCACAGTGGCTAAATCCTGATGAGTCACAGACTGATAGAAGTGGGACAGGATAGTTGTACATTAAGGGTATAATTAAATGTATCCAAAACCAGCTGTCATGGCTTAGCCCCAGCCAGCAACTAAGCCCCTCACAGCCACTCACTAACTCACTCACCCTTCCCAATGGGATGGGGGAGAGAATCAGAGGCATAAAAGTGAGAATACTCGTGGGTTGAGTTAAAGACAGTTGATTAAGTAAAGCAAAATACACTCATGCAAGGAAAGCAAACCACCAAGGAATTCATTCACTATTTCCCATCAGCAGGAGGATAAGAGTATGGTACAAATGAAGAAAATGAAGTGACCACGGAGCAGTGAATTGGCATCAGAATCATACTGGATCATTGCTCTTCTTGATTTCCTGGTACCATCTCTTCTTAGTCCCATAGACACTGCACGAGAAAGGCAATGTATGGAACTCCAATTTCTGACTGGTCTGAGCATTGCCATGGTAATCTGGCTTAATGCACATGGCACAGAATGTATAAGAAGGATGAGGAAAGAAAGGAGCTAAGGAAAATCCAGTGGTGCAAGTGAGCATGGAATCATGTAGAACCCTGAAATAAGGATGCAAAAATTGGATAAGAGAGAAAACAATCTGGTGAAGAAAATAAACTCATAGAGCAATAATCATCATGTGAGAGATCACATGAGGAAGTCACAGTGTTTGGCACAGCATGCGGAATATCAAGGTGGGAAGTATGGTGGTTGGAAAAGAGACAGCCATTGCATAGGCAGCAAGTCCTTTTTCTCAGGCATCATTTCTGAGCTATCTTATGTCTCCTCAGTGGGATGCAGAGAGGGAAGAAGATGCTTCAATCCTGGCTGGGGGTCTTGGGTGACCATCATCATAATGACTTATTAATAATACTCATTGTAGTTGTTTTTCCATCAAACAGTAAGATTTCTGGGCTTTGGGAGAGCCTGAAAATTCATCACATAAATGCAAGCTCCATGTGCTTTATTTAGTTCAACATTATTTGATTGAAAACTGACATCCTCTACAAACTCTGATGTTCTTAAATTACTGTGGAAGAAATAAAGAAAAAAAGCTAACCTCTCTGCATGAACAGGAAAGTTTAACAGGACTCGGGTGGTTTTGCAAATATTCACTGTGGTAACTGGTACAGCATGTGTTCCTGCAGAATGATCACTGCTGACTGACCTGCAGCTGTTTTAACAGTCATTTTCTTTTTCCTAAGAGAAATCAGCACACTATTCACACAGCTTGGCATGTTACAAATTCAGTCTGCTTAAGTGTGTCTCACCATGAATAAACAGTGATTTGTACTTGGAAAAGGGAATTTAGTAATTGCAGTGGGCCTGTCTGATTGTCCTCTGACCAATAAGCAAATGGTGTATGTGACATAAGTTGTCTGTGATGGGTGCCACAGTAAGAAACAGCATTTCTTTTATCTCTTTCACCTTAATTATTAAAACAAATCCTGATGCCTTTAAGATACTGAAGTTCAGCAAAACCAGACTGAGTTCCATGCAATGAAGTAGTACTACTTACAAACACTTCGTAGTAAATCAATATTCTTTCCAAAAAATCCATGTCAATGAAAGGGTCTTTTCACTAAAAGATTACAAAAAGCCCCTCAAAATCCTCAAAACAAAAATCTACAGATGCCAGGCATGAGAAGTGGACCCTACAGCTTGAACAAAGGGAAAGAGGTCAAGACTTTTCCAGATCCAGGAATCTCAAAATTGTCTTTCTCTTAGAGCATGTAAAAAAGCTGAGGCTTGTAACATCAGCAAGGACAGGGTCTTTTTTTTACTCAAGGCAGCCAACTTTACTTTTGCCTCTGCCACTGACTGGCTCTGTGACTTAGAAGAACTCATTGAACTTTTTGGTACCACAGTCAGCCTCACTGCAAAATAAAGTTATTTAGAGTGCTGCCTTTGTTAGGATTGGGAGGCTTGATTTGTTAAGATCTGTAAATGTGTCCATTTGACAGAGAAAATATTTGTTTATTATTGATAATCCATATTTGATGACTAGTGATTTGTGTATTCTGCTGGGGACAATGTTAGCTCTAATATGAATGTTGAAAGGGCAGAGAAAATATGATCTCCCTCTCAGATGGGATTCCAAGGCACTTATTTTTAGGTCCAGTAGTACTTAGAATCATAGAATCATAGAAATGTCTGGGTTGGAAGGGACCTCTAGAGGTCATCTAGTCCAACCTCCTTGCTGAAAGCAGGGACATCTTCAAGTAGAGCAGGTTGCTCAGAGCCTCATCAAGCCTGACCTTGAATGTCTCCAGGGATGGGGCCTTAACCACCTCCCTGGACAACTTGTTCCAGTGTTCTACCACTCTCATGATAAAGAACGTCTTCTTTACATCTAATATAAATCCACTCTTTTCTAATTTAAAACCATTGCCCCTCATCCTTTCACTCCAGGCCTTTGTAAACAGGCCCTCTCCAGGCTTTTTATAAGCTCCCTTCAGGTACTGGAAGGTGGCTATTAGGTCTCCCCTGAGCCTTCTCTTCTCCAGGCTGAATGATCCCAGCTCCCTCAGCCTGTCCTTGTAGGAGAGGTGCTCCAGCCCCCTGATCATCCTTGTGTCCCTAAACCACTTGCTTGGGGCCAGGAGAGTGATACACAGTTGCCAAGCCTCATGCCACCTTAAGGTTTCCACAAAAAGGAGGCGGCCTTGTACTTCTCCTCCAGAGAGTTAAGATAAATGTGGAGGGTCCTGACGAACTCCATGAGCAGAAAGGTGACTGAGGAAAGCACAATGATGTCCAGGGATCTACTGGGGGGAGAGATTCCAGCTACTTTTCTGAAGAAAAGAAACATTAAAATACTTCAAGAACTATTATATTCTAAGTAAATATATACCTATGAGGTGATAGAGAGCAGCCGTGTGGAAAAAGACTTGGGGGTTCTGGTGGACAAGAAGCTGGACATGAGCCAGCAATGTGCCCTTGCAGCCCAAAAAGAAAATCGCATCCTGGGCTGCAACAAAAGAAGTGTGGCCAGCAGATGGAGAGAGGTGGTTCTCCCCCACTACTCTGCTCTGGTGAGACTTCACTTGGAATACTGTGCCCATGTCTGGAGCCCTCAACACAGGAAGAACATGGACCTGATGGAGCATGTCCAGAGGAGGGCCACAAAAATGATCAGAGGGCTGGAGCACCTCTCCTATGAGGACAGGCTGAGGGAGCTGGGATTGTTCAGCCCAGAGGAGAGAAGGCTCTGGGGAGACCTTATAGCAGCCTTCCAGTACCTGAAGGGGGCCTATAAGAAAACTGGAGAGGGACTTTTTACAGGGGCATGAAGTGATAGGATGAGGGGCAATGTTTTTCAACTAGAAAAAGGTAGATTTAGATTAGATGTTAAGAAGAAGTTCTTTACTGTACGGGTGGTGGAACGCTGGAACAGGTTGCCCAGGGAGGTGGTGAGGTACCATTCAACACTGCTTTGCAGTTGTGTGCCATCTTTTACATCTGAGTATAAATAAATTTTCTACACATCAAACTAGAACCAGTACACACCTGCTTTGCACAGGTGGGTGGAAATGATGGTTAGGTGTTATCCAGAGAAGAATAGTTCCCTCTCAGAGAATGTCTCTGTATGAAAAGGACAAAAGCTTACAGAGTAAGAGTAAGTATAAAATTGCATTTCCTATTGTAAATGTGTGGTTTGCTAAGATATCATGCACAGCTGGAGCTGTGGTTGCATAGTCAAAAGCAATCCATCAGTGGGATTGTCTCTCATGGTTAGTATTTTTCTCAAACCTCAGACCACAAGAGTGGGAATTATTAGGAGTCGTTTGCCATACTCGCAGCCTGTTTAGTGATGCTTTCTGAAATGTTCAGTCCCACCTTTGTCAGTCCTCCTACTCTACTTTTTAAGCATCATCTGGAGTGCTGAGAAATCAGTTAGGGAATTGTTATGTGTGTTCTGGTAGGAATAATAATAAATAATAAATAAATAAATAAATGCAACTATCTGGAAAAAAGGCCCTATGCAGGGTGAAGAATGTCACAAAATAAGTGGTACATAGAATCACAGAATCGTAGAATGCCTTGGGTTGGAAGGGACCTCTAAAAGTCATCTAGTCCAACCCCCTCACAGTAAGCAGAGACATCCTCAACTAGATAAGGTTAGGTTGCTCAGAGCCTCATCAAGCCTGACCTTGAATGTCTCCAGGAATGGGGCCTCCACCACCTCTCTGAGCAACCAGTTCCAGTGTCCCACTACCCTCATAGTAAAGAACTTCCTTCTAACATCCAATCTAAATCTACCCTCTTACAGTTTTAAGCCATTGCCCCTTGTCCTGTCACTACATGTCCTTTGTAAACAGCCCCTCCCCAGCTTTCTTGTAGGCCCTCTTCAGGTACTGGAAGGCTGCTATAAGTTTTCCCCAGAGCCTTCTCTCCTCTGGGCTGAACAACCCCAACTCTCTCATCCTGTCCTCATAGGAGAGGTGCTCCAGCCCTCTGATAATTTTTGTGGCCCTCCTCTGGACCAGCTTTTAAATTAGAATTTCCAATATTGACTACTGTCATTAGCTATAGCAGGTATTAAAATTTCAGAGTGCTTCTGCACATAGAAGTTGTCTCCAACCTTTCTGATGTTGCATACCTTTCCTTTTATTTATGTTTTTTTCTACTACTTTTGTTCCTCTGCTTTTAGTATAGGGGTGTCTATACCTCATTAAATGTTGCAGGCCTTCACAGTTTTAAAGACTGGTTTATACATTCTTTATAAATGAATGACGTGCCTCCTCTCTTTCTGGGATTTTTTTTGAAGTGTGCAAATTTGAAACATGTTCCTCGTTACAGTAGAAGAATAGGTATAGCTTCTTAAAAAAAAAAACCTAAACCAAATGTTCATTACTCAGCCACTAAGGTTGTCAACAAAGGCACTCCTTTAGCCACCATTGTCTTATGTCCTTTCAGGGGCACCACACAGTGAGGACTGGTAAATCTAGGATATAATTACCAAAGCAGACAAAGTAGTTATATATTTACGTATTTGTATTTTTTTTTTTCAGTGACTAGGAAATTCAATAAAGAAAATTTTGTCATCTTGAAACAATTTGTGAATTCTGTTCATATTCACCATATGAGGTTTTCCAGCAGGGCAAAAAGAGGTAGAAAGAAACATCTTTGACATTTTTCTTACCCTGGATGCATGTACTTTTCTGATGTCAGTAGTACTCCTGATGGGCACCTTCCTGCTATGAAAAGATCACCTCTCCCAACAGAGTCTTGCAAGCCCTCTCTGTGGCTGCTAGGAAGATCTGCACTTTGCTGAGCCTTTAGGCTGTTGACTGTCCAAGAAGATGAGGCTTTCTGCTGAACCTTATAGTTGCAAACAAGGAAGAACCAGTGGAGGATGTGAAGGATGGGGGCAGCCTTGGATGAAGTGACCGTGAAATGGTGGAGTTCAGGATCCTGAGAGAAAGCAACAAGGCAAACAATGGGATCACAGCCCTGGACTTCAGATGGAGTCTGTTCATGGATCTGCTTGGATGGATTCCACAGCATATTGTTTGGAGAGTAGAGCGGTCCAAGAGGATGGGTAGATTTTCAAAGATCTCTTCTTCCAAACTCAGAAATGATCCATTCCCCACATACAAGAAATCCTGCTAAGGTGGTGGAAGGGCCTGCAAAAAAAAAGTATGTGAGATGTGAAAGCAGGGACAAGTGACCCAGGAAGAAATACAGAGACACTCTCCAAGAATGCCAGGATGGGATTGGGAAAGCAAAAGCCCACCTGAAGCCAAATCTGGTATGGACTGTGAAAGAAACTAGAAGGGCATCTGCCACAGCAAAAGAAAGACGGGGTAAAGTGAGCCTGCTGTTGAATGGGGCATGGGACCTAGTGATAGGGGTCATGGAAAAGGATAAGATAGTCAATACTTTCTTTGCCTCAGTCTTCACCATTAAAAACTACCTTCAGGAGTCCCAAATTCCTGAGACCACTGGAAAAGTTTAGAGCAAGGAAGATTTATCCTTGGGGCAGGAAGATATAGTTAGGGAATATTTAAACAGGCTGGACATGCATAAGGCCATGGAACCACATGGGATGCACACAGAATTGTTGAGGGAGCTGGCCAATGTCATTGTGAGGCAATTGTCTATTGTTTTTGAAAGGTTGTGGTGATCAGGGGAGGTCTCTGATGACAGGAAGAGAGGAAATGTCACTCATATTCAAGAAGGATAAGAAGGAAGATCTGGGGAACTGTAGGCTAGTCACTCTGATCTCAGGCTCTGGGAAGGCAATGGAGCAAATAATCCAGGAAAGTATTATTAAACATTAAAACTGCTCTTTTTCACTGTGAGGGTAATCAAACACTGGGATAGGTTTCCCAGAGACTTTGAGAAGTCTCCATTGTTGGAGATTTTTGAAACACATCTGGACAGTAGGGCAGATGGAGTAGAGAACTGCTCGTCAGTTCTGTGGTTCTATGGTTCTGTAATCAAGGGAAATCTTTTATAGGTCTCATAGGGACAAAAGAACTAGGCTGATATGTAAAGAAAGAAGATGCTACAGAAAATTAGCAATTAAAAAAATTCCTCTTCTCTCTGTACTTGATTTGCCATCAGTTGAACTAAGGCGTGAAAGAGTTGTCAGAAGAAAATACTCATCAGTAGGTAAACATCAGGTAAACATCAAGAACAAACTTGCACACATCTAGACAACAACCTGCTACTCTTTGTTCATTAACCATCAAAAGAGCATTTTAATGAGCTTGGCTTTTATGTAGACCTCTGAATTTCATCTTGAGAGAAAAAGATTTTTCTACTTGGTGTATTTGTTGACTGTTTGGAATGAGAAAATAAAAGAAATCTCTCAAGACTTCTTGCTCAAGAGATTTGAACCCCTATTTAGCACATATGAGAGTCTCAGATTGGGGTTTTAAGCTATATCACAAAAGAATACTTCACTGACTCAAATCAAGCTCTTTGCTGTGTGTTATGTGGTTTATACCCAATAACATCTTTATCCTAAAATTTGACCAGGCACAGTACACTCCAGTTCATTCCTAGCACCCCTGTGATTTCAGCGGGACTATGAGCCAATGTAAGCAACCAGACTGAAGTGTACTTTCAGTAGTTACCCATGTGTCAGTAGTTATGCAAATGTCCCCTGACTCAGAAGTACCCAGGAGGTCCCAGTCTCCACAGAGCTTAAATGTATGACAATGTGTAGCCAGCTGGCAACCTGGCTATAAATTATTAGGGGGCACCTCTGACTTCTTTATTATTGTAGTGAACATGCTCACCACAGGAGGTCAAAATATCAGTAGAAAAGGAAGGGATAGAAGCACACAACCAACAAGACCAAAGGCAAGGAAACTAGAGCCAGGGCTAAATGAAGTATTTTTTGCCTTCATTTTTGGTTCTCCTTTGGTTTGCATTTTTGGAGGTAGGCTAATCTCATTATTTCTTGTAAAAAGGCCATTAATGACTACATACATCAGTCCATAGCTTGAAATGGAGACTTGACACTGGGAGGCTGGTTGGGTTAGGGCCCCTGAATTTTTTTATACTAGTCTTACTGACAAATATTCCTTCTATAAGGTTTCCACTTCTTTCTCTGCATGCTTTAATGGATAAACAAGGAAATGGAGACTAGGTCACATTCCCTGCCCGTAGTCTGAGTAATCTTAGAGGGCTCTAGAGCTAATTTAAATATTTGGTAACTTCCAGTATGTCTGTACATCTTAATGAATTGACACCAGGCAACAAGCTCAAGTACTAAATGCTCTGTAGAGAATGTGTGTGCAGTCGCATACCATACATGCAGGAAGTAAAAAGGAAGATTTTATGCATGCTATGCTAGAGATGCTCCCTGGTGAGTAGGCGTAAAGACCAGTAGGACGGACATAAAACTAAAGATCATTCTAATTAATGTATGGAAAATCCACACTGAGCTGGAGGAAGGGGAGAGGAATTTAGCAATGTGTTGATGAAGTGCTCTGTGCTACCTCGCTGTAATGCTAAGGAATATTCATGTACTAACATGAAGCAGTGTTGGCAGAGCCACTGAGGAATACAGCCTCTGGGATCCTGTTATTTCTAGCAAGGCTTTAAGAATTCCCTTCTTTTCAATAGTTTATTTGCCTGTGGGGGCAAAGAGAGCTTTTTTTTTTTTCTGCCTTTGACAAATATGACACTGCTCACATTACTGTGTGATGTTGGTTTCTGATTTTCTGGGTCTACAGACTCATTTAGAAGAAAGTTAGTCCTCAGGATAGTAAATCCCAAATTATATTCCAGGAACATGATGGAAATTAGAGGTGAAAGTAGCAATTAACACCTTCAGGAAAGAAAGATCAGAAGACATTGGGAAGCCAGCATACAAACTACCCAGAGTAACTACTGTATGCTGGGCACCTAGGACAGTTTCAGGGTTGACAGTACTCTCCACCCATAAACAAAAGTCATGTCTGGAGTGCCTTGATTCTTATGTAGGGCAAGAGGAAACTACTGAGAGCGAGCAGGAGGTGGGAAAATTACTGAAGAGAAGGCCCACAAATAGGAAGCAATTCTGGACATCCAGGTAACAGTTGTTGACAGTCACAGTACCTTAGCAGTACAGAGCCTTGAAATTGCCACAACCCTTCCTTCTTGGGGCCCTGGTAACATTCTCGTCACTGCTCAGGAAGGGGATGCCAGTCTGGCCCAAGAGGAATATACCAAGCATAATGGAGGGATAGCGCACATGAATCATCACCACTGATTCTCAAGATCAGGATGATGGTGTCTCCTGTGATCCATGTTATCAGACGCACACTCAGCAGACACAGTAGATGAAAATGTGTGTCCAACAAATGACCTAGTACAGTTGGGTATGACTTTTCCACATGGAACAGCTTGAGAAGGACTTAATGAAGCAGAAGGGCCTTTTTTGGACCATGGGGAGGGTCAAGGGACAAGTGATCTGTTTCTTAAAGAACAGTGCCAGTTCATTGCATTAAGCAGAGATGTAATCTTATGCATCTTAAACTTAACAGACTGTTGGCAGCCTAAATATGGAACTATGTCCCTCCTTTGTTTGCATTTGACTGACATGTAAAATGAGAAGTTCTCCAGGATGATTTTTGTCTTTGTATCTCCAGTGTATAATGTGCTTGCTTTAATGATATGTTATTCATAAACAAAGAATCAGGACCCTGATAAGCAGATGTTACAAAATAACTCTAATTACTATGATGAAATGTTATAGTTTTGTACTTGAGTTAAACTAAACACTTCATGCTTGTTTTGGTAAATTTTGTGCAATTTGTAGGATTTCTCAAGTCTCATTATGCAAGCTGATTATTCAAATAAGAAAGCATCAGGGAATTGCACAATTTAATAACCTTATTCCAATTGTTATTGTTAAAAACTAGTGTTGGTTTCAGTTATTGTGTCACTCTGTTCTTTGGCCTTCCACATGAAATAAGTAATGTTCAATATGTTGAAAAGTATTGACAATTTTAAAACTAATAGCTAATGAATGAGAGGGCCTACTTTAAATGCAAATACAGGTTTTGATTACAGCTAAGCCTAGATCCATGCATATGTTCAAACACAAACACAGGCACACAACACACAAACGTGCACTTTCACTTTCATTGTTGCAGTTCTTTTTTAAGGATATTGTGTATGTAAGCTTTCTGCGTCCAACTACTTGAGACCTTCAGTTCATAACCCAGTGCCTCCTACTCCTGAACCCATTTAAACTTGGGAGATAGGATCAAATGAATGATTATGGTATGCTTTCTAAATTAGCCTGTGCTAAGAAAATTCTCAAATAGACAGATACATGACTTTTCTTTTTCCTATATCATAAAGCAGTGGCTGGGATTTGCAGAAAAAAAGGGAGTATGTCTCTTCTTGAGTAAAGTAAAAAACATGCTATGTGAAAAAAGCCAATTTACTGCACGTTAAATTTCCTTTTCTGATTGTGCGCCGCTTGAAAACCTTGTCCAGAGGCTCAGAGAAAGTGTGCTGAAAACATCTCCTTGCTTACATGTTGAGTCACCATGTTTTTCCTGTCTCAGTCTCACTACCAGTTTCAATGAGAAAAGGCCCCTAGAGTTAGTTACAGAAATCAAGCAAGATGAGAATTCAGGAATGATCAATAGAGTAAAAAAAATGTGTCTGGAAAAATGTAGCTATTGTGGTAAGAAAGGTGTTGATGGAAATTCATCTCTGCTGTTAGAAGACAGTAAGCCAGAGTGGAGGGTAGAAAGAAGTTGGAAAAAAATTCAAATTCTCAAGGACATCTATGAGCCAAGAAGATAGAAGATGAGATCCTTTACAAAGACAGCATACAAGAGCACCTAAAGTCATTTTCATGTTGATGATCATTTTTTTCCAAGTATTATCAAAACAAACAAATGTGACTAATCACACGTTACTAGTATGCCTTGATTCACTGAAGTTCTATCCCTCTGAACACTTTGGGAACAGTTTGGGAAGACATTGCTGCTTTAAATTCTACACTGGCTGCTAAATTAACAAAATGAAGATGTTTTATAAATTCTTGCAGCTATTAGAGAAATTTAATTATTGAAAAAATATTACCAAAACAGAGAGAATGTGCTGTACAAGCACTGGGGTATCAGGGGATTAAATCTTATTGTTGAGTATACATAACATATCAGTTTGCTGCTTCAGAATTGTCTCAGAGAAATGAATGAAATGATTGATTTTTCAATGAACAATGGAATTAAGCAGACCTACTTGGTCCTCTAATGATGTTCCTTGCTTGTACAGGTAAACATTAAGAAACAGTTTCACATATATACTAAGTTCTCACTTAAAATCAGTTAGAATTCCATTGTAGGAAGGATATTTCTGTCCTCTGAGTCTTAGAAGCTGTAAACTGTCAATATAACTGTATTTGTAGTTCCTTAGTTTCTATTTTCTTCAGACTGCTATTAACATAAATTAGTCTTTCCTTCTTTTGTGTTTAGACCATGCAGTTTTAGAAATTTACTAACTTAGCTAATTAAAACTTAAGGGTTTTTGATTCCTAATCGTTGAACAGTTTTTCCTTGAGTTTTCCTTGAGTTCTGTGCCACAAATTCATATTTTTCTATTATTTTTTTTTATTATTACCTGAAGAATCAGAACTCCAAAATTCAGTTTGCCAGTACGAATGTCAGACTGACATCTTGACTGGATATCTAGTGCCAGCTTGACACAGAAATACCTTCTTTTCTCTGTCCCACATCACAGCAGGAGTTACAGAGAGATGACAAATTCTGAGATGTTTTCTGATCTACATTCTGATCCACCTGTGCCTCCAATGTTTTTTCTAACTGGTAACTCCTCAGTTTTCAATATTAATTCTTCAGTGGAGGTGTTTTCACATTACAGTATGAAATTTCATCCTATATTTCTCTAATGCCTGGCTTTAGGGCATCTAATTTTTCCCAACTGTGCTGTATCTTGAACAAATGCCATTAGTATACTTCTGTTCTTCAACAGTTCCTCCAATGAAAGTATTAAAGAAAAAGAAAAAAATCTCAATTTTACTAAAGCTTCCTTCTAGCACAGTACTTCCTATTTCAATGCAATATAAACATCTTCCCTTCATCCCATTCTTTCCTGCTTTGCTACTCATGTAATAATCCTCATGTTCTCTAGTATCAATAACAACTTCCTGCATCCATGTATTAGATTTATACTGAATTAAGAGCCTAGATCTGCTTCATTTCTTCGGTCTGGAAAATATGCACTGTTCAAATAGGGAGATAGATATATAGACTAGCCAGGTATTATGTGGCCTTGATACTTTCTAAATCATTTCTTTCCACATCTTTTCTTATTTTTCCCTTGTGGTCTTCTGCTTGCTGATCCCTGGTTTCAAACCCTTAGGAAAGAATGCATAAAGAATGAAACCAGTCCCTGAGTTCATGGAAGCTGGTACACAGCAGACAGAAGCACACTTTTGGGATAGGAACAACTGATAGGAGGCACAAAAAACTTTTAACTTTTTACACTTTTTACACAGATTTAATTTAGCCCACTAATACTATACATTAGAAAATAGATCCAAGCCAACCATCAGTTTTGAACTCACTGATACCGGAGATATCTGAATTCCACACAGAATCCACATGTAGCTGTGGATTTTCTGAATAACTTATTTGATACTGCAGTGAGCCAGAATCCACAATATAAACAGCAACACATCTATGGATGCTCAAAAACTGGATGCTTTTTTAAATGTCTGAAATCCATCTACATGACACATAGTCATTTGAAATTCCTGACTCATAGACAGTAGGCTAATATACATCACATAACTTGAGTTTTTAAGTATTTTACTTACCTGTTTCTCATTCTTCATCATTAATCGTGTTAGAAGAATTAATAAAAGCTGTGTAAGCTACAAAGGTATTTTAAGGTCTATCATTTCATTGCACTATGGGAATTTTCAAGGGAATCAGGGATTCATTGGTTCAATGAATCACAGCAAGATTTAGGTAGCTAGTCTAACCTATCTTCTTTGAAAACCCCATCTGTAAAAGATCACTGAAGTTAAGAAGCCTTTGTGACAGATCAATGGGAAGAGCTATGCCACATATCCTTGGGGCTCACTGCTCCAGCAAGAGAGCCTGAGACTTCAGTATTTCCCTATCCTGTGGTCATGATCAGCCTCTGTGTAATAAAGATATAGACTGCAGAGAGCTGTGGTGGATCTCGGAAAAGATGACTGCCATTTTCTTTAAAATCCTTGGTGCACCGATTCTGGGCTTTTAAGGATTTAACTTAAAAATAAATGGTTTAGTTTGGAGCTAAAAAATATCTACTCTGCTTTCATTGAGCCTTTGCAGGATATACCAATTATCAGTATCAGACAATCATTTTATGAAATTCTTCAATATTTTTTTAAATAGTATATATCTGTAACTCTACTGTCTTAGTAGCATTTTTAAAGAGCCTGTTCTCTGTGAGTCTGCAATAATAAATTAACTTAATAAAAAAGGCAATAAGTAGCTGTCTTCTTTATGATATGATTATCAGGAAGGACATATTTTGTATAAATAGCATTGCTGGGAATATTTCTGTACTAATGGAAGATGTCTTATGATTTAATTTTCATTTCATAATTTAATTCCTCCCCACTCACCATCCTTAAAACTAACATTGATAACTTTGTATGTTATACAATAATTTCATACTGAATAATATCAAAGAAATGCTTCACTTGTTTTTCTCAACTTTTTTTTTTTTTTCAGGGAAAAGAAAAAAAAGAAGTTCTGAAAAGTCAACTTTCCTTTTTCTTTTTTTTAAATTTTCAATAGCAAGGTTTATCAATGTGTTCTTCCCAAAGATTTTTTAGTACACCAAAGCTATGTATAAACTAAGTAGGTGATTTGTAAAACTAACAGTTAAACATGTTAACTATTTGCCAAGTTGTACAATTGAAAGTTCAAACAGAGTTGAGAAAAAAGATAATTAAAATTTTGCCAAAGGTCATAAGACAATGTAGAAAATATTGTCTATATTACATAAACAATTTATTCTTCATGTTTATCTTTGAATTATCAGATTTAAAATGTAGATACATAGTTGGTAATATAGGCTTTATGGTTAACTTTGTAGACTAAATAAGACCAAGGATTCAGCTTCAGAAAGCATATATATTTGTTTCCCCTTCATAAAGCTTCTGAGAAGCTGGAAAATTATAGACCAGTAGGTAAAACACATGGCTAGTAAGGACAGAATAAAAGTACAAAGTAGAAGACAAGAAATGGGAGCTCTTCTCTGAAAGTATTTTTGGACCTTGTTTTGGTATGGATTTAGTGACTGTAATGACAAAATGAAGGGCAGCCTCATAGAGTAGGAGCAGCTGTGCTGAAGTGAATGAGGCTTGAATCCTTCATGCACATCAAATAATTGCTTTCTAAATTCTCATCTGTAACTTCTAGACAATCTCTGCTCTTGATGGGTTGTACCAGTTGTCACTGGAGATAAAATTTAATGGAGAACTAAGTGCAGTGTGCTATTTACAGACTAGTTTGGACTACATCACTTTTTTGTCATGATGATATCTGAGGAAGACAAGCCTCAGTTGCCTTGTACGGATGCTTGGGTGGGCAGAGTTGTTTCTGTAACCTGAAGAGATTTGATCCCAAAAATATATGAAATTTCATTATGTCAATTAAATAGTTTCTTTTTCAGAAAGAACTGCATTTTAAACAGCATACCACTATAAATTGTTCTTCATAAATTATATGATATTTTCTTTCAGGTTCAATATCTTCAATATCCTCCAATGAAAATTTTTTCATAGATTATGGCATAACTGAAGCTCATTTACTGAATTAGCGTAATGATTATAAATTTAGTTTCTGGTTTGTCTTTCATTGAAAAGTGGCAGGTGTAAGGTAAAGCCAGGGCGAGTGGAGCCTATGTTAGAATTTTAGATCAGAACAACTGTGAGTGCTTTTGAATTTCTTCTCTTGGTCATCTCCATGCTTTAGTTCCCATAACAGAGTTTTGGACTGTGTGACCTGTGGGTTTTATTTTCAGATGAACCCATGAACTCATGAGACAAACTCATTCTTTCCAAATGAACTGAACTGGAAGATTCTCACAAAATATCTTCTGGAAGCTTCTGATCAACAAATACACAATGCATGGGTTTTTATTCCCTTCTTCGTACCAGTGTCATCAATTCATGCGTCTGTTAGTTGATCTTTACTTCCTTTTCTGTGTCTGGGATTAAAATTTACAAGATATTTTGAGATTTGCAAGACTAGTATTGATTCTAAAATACTAGACTCATAATTCCCTTTTAGATATAATTTATTCTAGTCAAAGAATAACAGTCATTTGGAAAAATTACACACTCATCTGCTTCAGATTTTTTTTTTTTTCAAAGGAACATTTATCAGTATATTCCAATTGCCCTCTTTTCAGTAAATTTGAGTGATGCTGAATATTTGAGACTCATAATATGTATTGCACACAGGATTAATGATAACTTGTCATGTAAGATTAGGGTTGGTATAGGCATGAGACAGGTTTGTGTCTCTTCTGAGGCAGGAACTTTATTCATATAGCTCTCACTATAAAGCACTAAAGAGATAGAACAGGGCAGACAGAACACCATCACTGCCTGCAGCCAAAGCACAGGTCTGAAAGGTGTGTAGTGTTCCATCTCATTTACCCAAAAATGGCCAGTGATCTGCAAACCAAAAATCTTATTCCATATTCTTAGTCTATCTCCTTTCCTGAACTACCTAGATGAAGGTTGCTTACAGCTTCTTTAAGATTGTGAAAGGTGAATGCAATATTTGGTTTAATATGATGTGTTCTGCAGAAGCAATTCAGTAATAAACTCAGATGTTAGACAAAAAGTAGAGATGGAGTAAAGAAGTAGGGAGCATGGCACCAAAAATCTCATACTGCCTTACTACAGCAGTAAAATTGTTTATTCTCCACATCTACTGTATAATCACTGAAAAAAATGGAAATACTAGTAAATATCTATAATCCTATGGTTTGCAGAGGAACAATGTAGTACTACTTTTGTGACAAGTGAATCATTAGATAAAAGAAGAACCCATCCGCAAAATAACATTGTAAGGCTTTGAATACTGGAGAAAGTTTTCTCCTAACAGTTCAAAGCAAAGGAGCAAAACAATTATCATTCAGGAGGAAATAAGTGTTGACACAGACAGCCTTTCAGGATAAGAACACACTACAGTCACTGCTCTGACTGATGTTAGCATAGATTTAAATGAGCAAGCATTGCACTGATGCAGGTATTGCCTGTAGTGTTTTCATAGCACTATGGAGTTCACTGTAGTCATGAAAAACGAAGCAAAAAATCGAGCCTTTGTGTAATCCATGCTGATCTCTCTGCTACCACAGTTAGCTGCTATCAGAAAGAATCAAGAATTTTGAAGCTGTAGATATAGGTGATGAAAGATCAGAGCCTATTGCCAAAACAGAATTTTGCAAATTTTAACTGCACTTAGAAATCACGAGGATAAATGTCCTCATGAAAAAGCAAATATTCACAGTATTACTCTGTTTCTTTCACTGTTAAAGCATTATTAATTGCAAGAATTATTTCATGTTTGTGAATATTTGCATTTATAAAGGTTTTGTTAAATAATTAGGGAAGTTAATGTATGCTTGAGCAACTGCTTTTTGTTTGTAACAGTCTCATTTAGTCATTTTCACTATACATATGATCTCTGATTATATTTCTTTTACATTCATTTGAAGAAAATCATCTCTACAATGTAATTTTCATCAAGAATTTAGCATAATGTTAATGTAATAATTTTTGTTGTAATAACCCTTCATCAATCACTGTTTCTCTGCTGTCATTGCCACTCTGCTCCCTAAAATTTGGCATTCATCTTGGAATAAAAACCTGAAAAAGAAGATGTGAATGATCCATTCCAAGTCTGTCTACTGAGCAGCTAAAATCTGCTCAGATACAAGGGAAAAGCAGAGATGTTCTTCAAAGGTCTGAAAGTTTTCTATGAATGGTATTTTAAAGGCCATATTCTCAAGCACAAAAACAATACTTATTTCCTGTCCCCTTCAAAACACACACAAACAAGAAACAAACAAACCAAACAAAAAAATCCACACAAAACAAAATGAAACAACCAAAAAACCACACACACAAAATCCCAAAACTAAACAAAATCAAAACCAAACAAACCAAAGCAAAACAAAACCAAACAAAACAAATCAAATAAACAAACAAACAAACAAAAAACCAAAACCAAAAAGCCAACAAACACAAGCAATCAAACCCAAATGAAAAAGCCTCAAAACAAAAAAGCCAGGACCAAATGTATATACCAAGTCTTCTAAAGAAAAAAGTTAGTGCCATACTCTCATCCATGTTTGAACACGTATAATAACTTCTCATCCTTTCTTTCAAAGCAGAATAGCAGCAAATAGTACTATAGTACCATCGAGTTTCATAAGAGTTTACAATTCAGTAGGTGCTTTCAGTGCCACTCTGATTTTTAAGGTTTTGTATCCCTTTTCACCCATCAGATGCTGTTTGGGACTGTAGATAAGTTGTCCAAGCATGGCTTCAAGTATTTTGTTATCTGTTGCTTCTCTTGGAATATTTGGGGGTTTTGTTGTTCCTGTTGGGTTTTGTTTCTTTGTTTAATATTAGTTAAAAAAAATGATAATGAAAACTATGTTCTAGCTGCTGTGTTCCCTTAACACAATCTCGATATCCACCGATTGTGGATTTGAAACTCACTACAGCCACAGCTCATCTCAGAGACACAACTGCAGACTTTTTATATAAAACACAAACCTCTGAAACATCACAATTTCTCATTTTGATCTGATAATAGGAAGGGCATATGAAATCTAGGAGAATATTTGAAGACAGGGTACCCATGTAACAGCCTGCAGTCTGCTGACTTCAGGGGAAGAAGATTCTCACCTTGGTAAGTGTTACATGAAAGATTTCACATACTGTAGTCTGCTGGTAATGCTGAGGACCAAAGCGTTGAACAGACATTTTGGGGAATTTAATCTGAACAAAGCATTCAAAGATTTTATGGGTTTCTCAAAGCAGTTTAAATCATATGGGTTTTAAAATAATGAAGAGACAAAACAGTGTGTTTTGGAGGGATATCAACAAATTCGGAATGTCAAGAATTTATGGCTTTTCCTGTATAGTCACAATTTCTTCACAGAAAATGTATAGTTTCATTTGTAATAGATGGTCCTTTATTAGATGATAAACTGACCCCTTCAGAGGGAGCTAGTGTCCTTCACTGGTTCTATAACCCAAGCCTAAGTCTTGGAAATTGCATTTACGCCAGCAGTGTACAATAGGAAGAGGGGCAGGGAGAGCCATGGAGAAGTACAGGCTACAGGAGGTAAATGCAAGAGGAAAATAAAAACATTTTTGAGAATATCTCAATTAAAAATATTTCCTTTCTCAGTAATAGTCAAAATTCAGTTATCCCTTGACCTTCTTATTGAAAGTAGGATAATTTCTTGAGTAAAATATTCACATATTTGACCTTCAAAAAAAAAAAAAATTAGTTGCTTGGCCATTCCTATTTGTAAGGCTTACAATTGGTTTCTTTTCAAGAAAATCTCTGGAAAAGTCCAAGAGATTAGGGAAACAATAAGAAAGAATGTAATTAGAGGAAGTTACGATCTCTTGAACTAGAAAGCACCTGCAGTCTTTTCTACAGGGCATATTAATGCATTCATAACTGTCTGCCTGTTTTCACTCCGTCATAGGAATGCACCACATATGAAACTTGTATTCCCTTGGCAAACCTGATTTAAACTAGCAAAATAATTCAGAATGTATTATAGACAACGGATATGTGTGCTTGCAGATACAGAGAATAAAAACTAGACTGAAAAAGAACATCCCAAAAACTGCAATAAAAAGTGTAGCTTTAATGTGAGTTGGAAAATTCTCTTTGGCTGGTGTTATTCATGATGCTGGTGGTTTTTTGGTTTGGGGTTTTTTTCTGATTTTTTAATGCAACTATGAAAACAATTCCCAGAAGTAGTTTTTAAATTCTTCTTGATCATTTCCTCATATCACCTTTTCTTCCTCCTCAAGTGAACAAAAACTGTAACCCCTCTTATCAGACATAGAAGCTTTATCTAGTAACCTCTGCAAATCTCCATCTGCTTGCAATTGATCAACACAATTCTTCATTATCTTCCTCTTTGATCTGCGCTAAATAGATTGCAAGTAACACTATGTGCTTTAACAGCTATTTTCTCCACCCTGTTCTTCCTATGTGATGCTATAGCAGCACTGCCTGCCTTATGCAGGAATTCCTATTGAATGTATATTATGATTTTTTCAGTATTTAGAGATTTTATTTCGTACTTGTTCATGCTCCAGTGCTCTTGGTAACCGAGGTCTTAGTAATTAAATCTATGCTGCAACTGGCATTTTAAAAGCAATACGTCTGACACTGTCTGCAGAACTAATTTATGTGGAAAGAGGACATTTTCATTACAATGTCTTGTCTCAGTTTTGACCAGAGATCCTGTCAATGTTTTCCCAAAACACTGTCCCAGCTCGACACTGGGTGACAGACAGTATATCTCCAGTGTTACACGGAGTTTTGCAACCTGTAAGTAGCAAGTATGGTTCACCGAGTTTTAGATGTTTTCATAGCAGAGGCTGCAATTACATGTAGCACTTCTGGCTATAGAAAATAGGTGTCAGCCACAGCTAAGTACATCTGAATTTTATTTTTTTTTTCATATATACAGCCAAATTGCTGATCTTTCTAGGGCTCCGCAGCACATTGGCATGGCTGTCATGTGCTGCTTTTGGCGTAACACCTATATAAGTCATACTCAACACTTCCATTTTGTGGCCAGCTGGCCTAAAGAAACAACTTTTCGTTTTCCATGCTTTTATTACTGCACCTTGATGCTACTCATAGAATCCTGCTTGTTGCCTTCCTAGAAATTTTTTGGTTATTATTTCTTGAACTCCCTCAGTGAACAGTCATTCTCAGTTAACTTGAGCTTCCTGTGCTTGTAAAGCATAATTTAGTCTTTGTTTTTTTTCCTGCCTCAAAAGTGTAAAAAAAAAGTACCTTATCTGTAATGAAAATTTTCCTTGTTTCCCAAGTCTTCCTTAGCTGTCACAGGAAGATCATTAAGAAAATATCCTGCAGGAACAGAACTCCACTGTCCTTAAAGTTTTTTTGAGATATGCAAGCAGAACAGTGCAAGTTCACTGTACTATTTTTTTTTTTTCTGATGGCTGACAGCAAATGTGCCACTGCCAATACTAAAATCAAGACAAAAGTCTTAAGCCTGGCTATTGCCAAAATCCTCATTTATGTTCCCAACATTTCAACTGTGATTTATGACCTACACTGACGTTATTCCTGAATGTATATTCATGAAATGTAGTTATACCATGTTCTTCCAGGTTCCTCAAGCAATGCCTAAATCTTCTGTTTCTGTATGATTTTAGTTTCCCCACACTTTTTACAATGTTCTGAAAACAAATGCTAGGGAGATTTCACTGCTTTCTTTGCAAATAGCATCTCTTAGCATTTATCCACTTCTTTTCTTCCTCCATTATTCTCTGAAACTCAGAAAGTTTGCCTGGTTTCTGCCTTTCAGAGCTGGGTAGACAGTGTTAACTGTCAGGAGCCTCTCTGGCTCCAGTTCATGCTACCTGCTGGCAGGCATGAGACAAGTTCAATTCAGGAAACTCCACCTCTTTGCCTGTTTTCTGATGCAATTTTTCATTTGGGAACTAAATATAGATCTATTTCTGGCTAGAACTTTATCATGATTTCATGCTATTCTCAAGTTCTAACACTTGTTCTAATGCAACTTGTATCAAGTTCTGATTGCTCTGGGGAATACACCCAAATGAATTGAACTTTACTCAATCATTCCCTGATTTTGCAGTTTATTCAGATGAAATTCAGAGGCCCGGCTTCTTGCTGCAATGCTGCGCACATGACAGGGACTTAGCTTAAGTTCCCCATTTCTCTGCCAAGTCCAGTTATTTGTTTTCTCCCTGAAATACCCACTTGACACAGTCAATATTCAGTTTAAACTAATAGACTCAGCTCATGCCCACCACAGAGTGTAGGGGGAACAATTGGTTTTCAGTTATCAACTGAGAGGTGTTTACATGTTGCAGTAGTTAAGAAAACCACTCTGCATGCTATCATGTTTGCTGCTTGAAAAAAGCATTAATTTCTTTTTACCTTTTTTTTTTTTTTTTTTTTTTGCATACATCCTCAAAACAAGATGTAGGTGGTGTCACACCTATTTCCATTTTCAGTATTTGGTATTTAGGATCTGTTAGGAGAATTTACAGTAGAATGGTTTATTATGTCTAAAAAAAAAAAAAAAAAGACCAAGTAGAGTCCGTTGGCTCAACTTTACCATCCTGCTGTAAAACAGCTACTCGGCCTCTTCACCGTGCTTTTCATTTCATATATTCCTTGTTTGCAATAGAAGAGCATATATTCCTTTTTATGCATAGTAAATTGTCGTGCAGCAGTCTGTTATATTGTACCAACAAGAAACATATCCAACTATCTACACCGTTAAATAGTGTCCAGGAAGTACTTTTCCTGAGTGTGATGTTCATCTCCAAAGAGACACTTTGGTCACTGCCTGTTTCTGCCAGCATCTTTAGTGCATCTACAAAGTCCTCACTTTACTTGTAGAGGCTGTTTCTTCAGGTTACACATCCCTATACTCTCACACTAACCTACATGCATCATAATACAGCACCTTCCTTTTTCCATCACACACAATTCTGTTTAGCATTACGAATCCTTCCTTCTCACTTCCTGCTATCACCCTCACAGGCACCAGCGCCTGTCTTTCCACATCCTCCCCAGCGTGCTGCCTGCAGTGCACCAGCCAACAGCGAGCCCCCCTTCAGGCTCTTCTTGCACTGACATTTCTAAATGCAGCTGAACTCCATCTGAAGACCTATCTCAGACCACTTGACCTGAATCCTCAGTCACTGCACTCTTCACCTGGAGCCCTTTTGCAGCATCTGGTCAGTTTCTTTCCAAGCCTAGGCACATATTCTTTGTGAATTTAAATGACACGGCTGTGACTTAGACTTAGCAAAGTAACAATTCCTTCTGACAGACAGCTTCTAACAGATTGTCTTTAGCTGTATCACACCCTCAAAAAGTGAACTCTAACATAAGAAAGTTTTTTTCAGAAAAACAAGTAACGGAATATTTTGAAGGCACCAGACAGAAATATTTCCTTGTTGCTTTCTGATGTGTTTCATTTTATTTGCATGAAGTATTAATAGATATTTTTTTGTCTTATTAGAAGTTCATAAGTACATGTTTTTTCTTAGTGGTTAATTAGATCTTTCTGCTTTACCTTATGGAGGATGTCTTTAAATCATTAGCAGTGGCATATTTCAAATATACAAAGACAGAAATTCAACCTTTATGTGCCCATAACTCCTATGAAGTTTGTGCACAAGTATTGTTACAGTCTCTAAATAAAAACTGGTTTTCATTAAATTGTCACTTTCCAAAATTATATTTAACCTGTTGGGTTTTTCTTTTAAAATTTCTTCCTCATGATAAGTTTTATCTTTTTTCTGTTTTACCAGACACAGCAACAAAAATAGCAACAATCCTTACAGAAAGATTGACAGAACAATCTTGTATTTGTACAGAGTCCTAAGCAATAACTTCCACCATCTCCAAGTGAAATGCAGCACTGCAGAAATCCAGATTATAAACAAAGCTAAAATCCTGGTCCTTGCAATATGCTTCCCTGTAACTCCTTAAAGTATAAGGAGGAAACAGAAAACTTCTTAAAATGTTAATTGTTATCTCTGGTTTTTTCTCAATCTAGCAGTGGACAGACACTGTGATTTATGAAGACTTTATGATAAAGTAAATTCATTACTTCTGTCACACAGATTTCAAGGTAGTCTGGCTCTGGAGTTATTTTCATGGACTTATCTGCTGTTCAAAATAATAATCATAAAAAAAGCTTCTATTTCTTTAGAGTGAAACATCTTTTATCTCCTGAAAATAGCTGAAACATCCAACAGGAAGGGAAGGAAAACAACTAACATGTTGAGCTGAGTGAAACTAAAACAATTGGAAAGTCATTTACACTAAATTATTGGTTATATTGAACTTCTGTTTCTTTCATCTTTAGAAAAAAGAATCAAAGCACTTCATATCTTTCCAAGGTACCTCTGGCGTTGCATATTTCATTATCACGCGATCATTCTGTTCATTTTAGCTGCTTCCTTTTCCTCCCCAGAACCCCAGGGAGGAATTATGTTTGGGGAGCTGTGAAGTGTAATATAACCATATCAGTCCCTCACACGTGGTGCACAAAGGAAGGGCTTCCTAGCAGGGAGCAGGTTGTGCTCCATTGTGCCTGCTCACTGCTGTGCCACTGCACTCAGATGATGGCTGTGGCCTGGCTCTGAAGCACAGCTGTATGCAGTGGTGCACCAGGAGTCCCGGGGGTCCCTGCACCCACAAGTCCTGGTACATTTCCCTTCACCAGGCGACAAAGGCACCTGCTGCCAGTGACATTCTAATTTAAAATCTGTTCTGCCTCAGAAAGGAGTGAAGTTTAATATCTGCTCTTGAATATTTGATTACCTACAGAAAATGAGCTGATGTTTTTCAGCCTTTGGGTGTGAGATGTGTATCATGTAATACGTATTAATTGGTCACCTTTCCAGAGATGTCAGGACCTTGGTAGGCATGCAGCTATCTGGTGCTATATCCTTAAGGGTTATTCCCTTCAGCTTAGATCTGAAATACACCAAGATTGGTATGAAAAACCCTGTTGCTGTCCTTGAAGCACTTCTCCTAAGATCAAACACAATACTTGCCTGAAGGCTACATAAGGATGTTGCTTCTGCATTTAAAGGAATTCAGCTTTGGTCAAGGTTTCCAAAAAGGCAATGACACATTTCATAGGAGGGACAGTAGATCATATTTTATTTTCCATTCTAATTTCCAAGCAGTACCCTAACTGAAGAGTTTAAATCAGCAAATAGTTATTTTGAATCTCAGGGATTGTTAACTGAGTGACTCTTCTTCCTGCCCTGGTGAGTCTCAGAGATTATTTTTAGGGGAAAATTTCTTGCCACGGTGAATGTGTACAATATTGTACATGGTTTAGGAGAGTTATTCTCTCCAACATGGAAGTCCCAATAAACAAGCTGTGTGCATGAATTGTCTAGTGGTGCATGCAGGCAACTGGTGTGGGGGGGTGTGGTGGGTGCAGGTGACTCAGCCTTGATTTGTCTCTCCATGGCCCTATCTGTGCAGAGATGACACATGGGGAGCTGTGTAGATGGCTCAGCCTTGAGTTGTCCATAAACCCCAGGCCAAACAGGGCACGCTGCACCACAAAAGGAACTGAAACCTGAGCTGAGACTTGCACCTCAACAAATGGTATGTCCTGAGTCTCAATTCAAATCACTATTCAGCTTCCTGAGAAAGTAAAAGAAGGAGAATCTGGAGGGCTTCAGTGGTGGTTTCAGCCAACAAGATAACTTTTATTTCTCCGGATGGCATAATCAAATAGGGCATAGTTTTGCCACAACCACCTGGAGGGTTTCAGTCACAGCCTTGTGTATTCAAACTGTATAATCAGTCACATAAACCAGGGGATAAAAGCACTAAGGTTTAGCTTAGATTCTGGTGAGTCACCTCTCCCAAAACTCACTGGTATGGAGACCCTTCCCCCTTGGTCAGGACATTGGCCAAGGTGACTTTTCTAAGATTGAGAGCACTTATCAGGAGTGGCATGTGAATATTTAGCGTGCTATAAGTTTGCAGACGTGGGTGATTAAGTAAGACGTATAATATTTAGCATGCTTTCTAATTCATTATAGTATTCTTGCTTTTAAGTTGTAATAGTGCATTCTTCCACCGCATCCATAAAAACCTTCATTAGTGCCATATTGGACTTCAAATAGATGGTTTGCTTGGGCCTTACAGTTAAACCTGGGAGTTCAAATAAATCATTTGCTTAAACCTCACAGTCCAGTCTCTTTTCACCATACTGTGTCCATCTGCTCTGAACAAAGACAGTTGACACAATTCATCCCTAAACAGGAGAGCAGGTCAGGGGATTGATCTAAGGGTTTTAATGACTTAAAGCATGGTAAAGCCTGTAAAAAGAAACAATTCTGCAGAAGGAAATATGTAGTTAGTATTACAGCTGTCACTTGGCTACTACCTGTTTGCAATATTGATTATAAGTGATGGCCCTTTGATTTATAATACATAATGCAAATTAATTTCAGCCAAACAACTTTTAATTCAGTAACAGGTTGGAAGAAATCATAGTTTCATCAATGAAACCATCTTTCTATTTCAAGACAGATAATAAAATATTAAGCCAACATGACCTCTTATACTCTGAACCATCCATGCATGCGCTGTCTTGACAATTACTCTTGTCAGTACTGGCTATTTTCTCATTTTTCTTTTTTAATGCTAGCTTATAGCAACCACTTTGCTGCTTTAATTTTTGCTATGCTGTGTATGACTGGCCACTTCTGCACAGGTTGTTAGAATCTGGTCATGTCCCAGTAAAGGAGAATGTGTAGTGGACATAAGAGAATTGCCACATTCCCCTCAATCTTTATTAGGAAATGAAATTATTTTAAGGAGTAGCAAATGCTGAAAAACCTGAGAACATGACAGTTAGAAGCACTTCCAATTGGAAGATTAATTCTACATTAAGTATTGTATAGATTATGTCTGTTTCAGTATTGTTCTCCTTCTTAGAAGTCTTCCTTTTTCCAAAAAATTGATACTCTGCCCAGTATTTGAAGATACCATATTTAGAAGCACTCCATCATAGATATGTGAGTGAGGACAAGCATTATCAGAGCAATTTTACAAATTAATAACCTCAAACATGAAATGTCTAAAATTCACCGTATTCAAAGCTGAGAAAATTACCTGGTTCTCATAATAATCAATTTAATGTCATACCCATTGAACCATACTTCTTCTTTGAGACACTATTGAGTCAGAGTGCTTAAGGTGCTCCTGTAGTTATACATTCTCATGTTTTCATATGAAATGTTCTGTTTGATAACAATACAAAGGATGGTGAGCCTGTTGCAAAATCTACTTGGATGTCTCTGTCAACTTCGTGTCACTGAAACTTCATATAGTATTATGGGTGTTTTAAGCAACCATAAAGTTAGATGTTTTTCATTTAGAGAATACAGCACAGGTTGATAATTTTGCCATTTTAATACTTATGCATCAAAGTACTTTTCTTTTTTCACCAATGATAATTGTTTTTAAGGATATATCTTGAGAAATTAGCAAGCACTTATCATAGCCATTTATCATACCTAAAAAGATTGATGAATTCTGCCTTCAAGAATGGAAAAAAAAGTATATTTTAGAAAGATATAGAACTTGCAGAGATGCACGGCACTTCTGTTTATTATTACTTATCGGTAATTCTCCTGTGTGAGTATTTGAAGACTGAGAGTAGTAACAGAAATAAAACAAAGAGAGCAAGAGGATTAACAGAATCAGTCAGTTAATAAGAAGACTCAAGCTACAGGATTCCCATGATTAGTGATTTGATATAATGTCGAAAGTGAGGTATCAGACTGTTCATACAGGTTAGTTCTTCTCCAGAGGTTCATCTTCACGTCAAGAGTTCCCGTCTCCAGGTTAATTGACAGGAAGACAGAGGAGGTTGATTTCCCCATCAAATACGCAAGTAAGAAGCCTCTAAAACATTAGTATTATTAGCTTTAGTAATATTATCATTATCATTAAATGAGAATCAGGCAAAAGGAGGTAATCAGAGGTTGATAAAACTCCTCTGGTGAAACAAGACAGTACAGAAATGAATGCTTGAAAGATAAATAAACTTTCCTTGTAGTTTAAAGTGACAAACATATTTTCTCTTAATCTGAGTTTTGCTGGAAGATGAAAGCTGTGCAGAACACAGACTCTTTGGACATGGCGCTCTCTAGGAAGTTTGCCTTGCTTTTCGTGACAGCTGATTGATACCTTCAGAGTTAACCACATTTTAATGCAATTTATAGTTGCATATGACAGAGAAAGCTCAACAATTAAGAAAACATCTAAAATACAATTAGATAATTACTTTATTAACTAATCTATTGTTGCTTGTAATTATTAAAAAAAATTAATAATAAATTGTGTCATGAGGCCCTGCATGTTCCTGGTTTCAAAGACAAACTGACATTCTTTTCCTCCTCCACTTCTTTCTTTTTTAAATCAACCAAGTTACTTGTGAAATTGTTCTGATTGATGGAACTCTGCCAGTCTATTTTATGATAGCACATTTTTTATTCACAAAGAAAAGAAAGCTTATTGCACACGTTGTATCTTTATTATATTTGACAAGCTGTAAATCATGCATCCAAAAAAGAAACAAAAAGTGATATGTCAAATTAACTTTCCATTGTCCACAACAGCTTAGATGCTGTATGGCAAATGAGTGCTCTGTGGACACTGACATTCCATGGTGTTTGGTTCTTTTTTGCATTTACTTCCCAGAAGAAAGATTGTTAAATAGACAGTTCAACAGGAAAACTAGGAGACTGGTGTAAATTTTGTCCTCATCAGTGGGAAAAGCTATCACACCATTGATGGACTCCCTTACCTGGCTTCAACTGGAAGCTCTGTAAGTGTATCCTAGTTACTCTGATCAAAGCCTTTATCTATACGTAATGTGGCTGCACATAGTTTTGACAAAAACTGTAAAAAAAATTAAATTAAATCACTTCCCCATGACATGTAAATAGAAAAATGTTTTCAATCTTAAAATAATCTCTGATTACTAATGTGCATGTGTTTATGCAACAGTATAACAAAGACCTGGTTTGATTAGATCTCTGAATACTGCAATAATCTTAGCATTTTCTGTACACTAAAGCTAGGAAAAATTACTTTTATCTACCTGTGAAATTTCTTCATCTACAGGGCAGATGAGGCCTTTTTTTTTTTTTTTCACTTTGCTGGCAGTTGGTAGGAAAAAAGATTGAGATACTGCAGCATAAAGGTAATCTCCATACATATTCTCTCTATGCTATGCAAAGATAAAGTCATACAGGTACCAAGTAAACTCATAAACTGAAAATTACCAATGTGTAAATTGTTCAGGAACTGGGACCTGATATTCTAATCATGTTCCCTTTATACTCAGAAGGATTTTTATTGGGTCTCAAAACTTTATTTTGACATACAGCCACAACATGCAATTAATAATTGTTTATTACAACTGGATCAGGAGAAATCAGTAAAAACTAAGGTGAAAAAAAAAAGTTATTTCACCTAAGTTTGGGGAAAACAAATGACTTTTTAAAATAAAAAATTAACAGCAAAGATAAACAAGCATGCTGTGTAGTTTTAGGATTGACAGACACACGGAAAAAAAGTAAAAACTGCACTTTTGCATTATTTCTTCTGTGCAGTAGAACATTTTATTAGCTGAGTTTTATGGCCCTGTTTTCAATAATGAGCAGGAACAGCACAGTGTCCAGATTAGCAGGCATCAGTGCTACCATAAATCATTTTAAAACAAGACAATCCTTCAAAGAAACACTAAACTTGTCAGTGGTCCACCTTTTAAATAACATTTTGTATTAATTTTAATGCCACAGGAAGAGCTCTTAGAAGCAGGTATTTCTGCATGAAGAATCATATTTAGAATAATACATTCAGATTAGAATTTGGAGACAAAATCTATAGCCCTGTTATGTGAGCAAGCCAGACCGTAATGATCTCTTTTGTATTAGAAGGAAATGGAAAAGAATTAGACAAATTAGTCATTTGTTTTATTTGTCTTGGCAACAGGGCACCCTGGCATATTACCAGGAAAAGAGATTCATAAATGTGCAAGATTTTAAATAAAAAATGGGAACACATATGTCAGGTATAGATCAAAAGCACTGCAGAAAGTTTCAGGAAATATTTTCATCAATATCTTTATCATGTGAATCTGCTATTGTAGGATCCTTAAAAAGCAGGACAATTTTAATTATTCTTATTTGTTCAGTTCCACTGATTTAATTGTAAATGTTTATTAACAGACAATAAAAAGTGGTACAATGAAGTCTCAAAAATTCAGGGACCACAAACCCAGTGAAAATCACACATTAAGACATGATACATGATGACAGGAGACAGGCCCTAGAACCATAAAAATGTTGAAGGAAATAACACTCAGTGTTTTCCTCCTATCCTTTTGGATTTGCCGTAAGGCTATTCAGAGAAATTTTGTGTGAAAGATCAAAATAGAATTACTTAATGATCCTTCCTCCCCACAAAACATAAAGGGCAAAATTTATAAAAATATTTAAAATGTTTTTCTTTTTGAGAACTGGTTCATTCTGGAGGCTAGTGTCATTCCTTAGGAACTTTTTACCTAGAATCAGCTTCAATAAAACAAAGAGAAACATGTGCTTTTGAGTCATTCATTTGGTCAGTGTTAATCTTCTGGCTTTTTCAATAGGCTATGAAGTCTTCAAACACTTTTGAATACTGCATCTACAGCATCTGAGGGTCTGGAGCTGTCAAACCTATTCAATCACATAGCTGTCTAATGGACCTTGGGCACTGTTGTTCTTGGCTCTTGGACATTTATTTGCATTTGAAAGGATAAACTTGGCCTCTTTATATGTACAATTCTGCACGCTATAATTTATAGATGCACTTCATAACATTTACATTTGCAAACCAGATACCAATATTGAGCAAATATATGACCTTGTGTACCAGCAGCTTCATCTGCTGGCTTCCACCACTTGTTTTTTTAACCTGATGAATAAAACTATATATAGTTATGTTCACATTTTCAAAAGTTGCTTACTCCTCTTCTTATTTATGGACTAAGAGGAGGTTTGATGGACTATAAGACCTTTTCATGTGAGGAACCAAGCTGTGCTCCTGTAGAATGTCAACTCCTTCGACCAGCAGAGAAGCAAAGGGAAGGCTGATTAGATTGAAATTGCCTCTTTTCAGGGAGTGGAAACCCATTCTGAAACTTTTACATGACTAGCATGTTTGGGCTGATGTTCATGTCCTCCAGGAGGAATGCTACTGCATCTATACTCGTGGACTGTGATTTGTTTCTCCATCTACTTTTTTTTTTGCTACTTTAATCCGCTGGGCAAATATGAGCACACCCTACAACAAGACCCCAGCAGATGTCAGGTAACTGTAGCCAGATGAGTTGCAATGAGTTAAATCTGTTGATCCTTTACCTTTGCTTACCCCCTTAGCAGCATAGACTACAGAAATCCTGACAGACACAAATCTGGAAGCTGAGCAAAGTACACAGATTTTATTCTAATGCCTGTGAAAAGGAAGACCT
The DNA here is from genome assembly GCA_033439905.1 of Ceryle rudis. Lineage (NCBI taxonomy): Eukaryota > Metazoa > Chordata > Aves > Coraciiformes > Cerylidae > Ceryle > Ceryle rudis. Next base: position 32,333 of record JAAGNO010027599.1, read on the forward strand.
TTCAGGAATGGCACTGTAAGGTAATATAATTTTATACCAGCTTTGTGCTGACACAAATGACTACCTGTAATGGTTGACGGGAGAGAATTTGGACCTGGCAAGTCTATCATCTCTCCCTTTATGCTAGTTGGGGATGTAAGCTGTTTTTCCAATTGCTTATACAGTGCACTCAACCTGCCATAATTAAAAGATTTAGATTACTGGTAGCCTGAGAGGTTGGAATACCATATATATAATAGCCATATATATAATTAACCTTCACACGTAAATAAGTATCATTCATCTGTGGCAATATTTTGTAAAATGTGCATGCAAACTACAGTGCTAATATATTGTATTTGCCCTTAATCACCTGTTGATTTTAACAGTCTTTGTTACTGCATTGCTTCACTGAGATCCCTGATGTTTTCTGCTGGCACATTTTGGTTGAGGTGTTTGAAGGGTTAGTGGCTGAAGAAGTTTGTGTTCTGCCAAAGCTGCATGGGACGGTTGCCTGGTAACGATACCTGAGGCATAAAAGTATTGCGTCAAGCATATGCCTGTTCCTATCTCTTTTTAGGGGACAGCGAATTATAGAGAAGATATATTTTATTTAAGGAGCCTAGAAGATCTAGAAGAACTGTAACCTGAGAGACAAAGCTGAAAAGGAAATTCTGTGAAACCAATATATCATTGGAGACTGTTTTCGGTAAACTATGCAGAATTAAATTATCTTCCATTTTAAGAGTCTAGATAGCTGCTGTGAGAAAACAACCCACTTCCAGATGCATGCTGGGAATCCTACCCCAGCAAGGCAGCCAAGTGCCTTGGAGAGTAGTTAGGCATGAGGTCCTCCACATTTTGGCCTCAGGGAGCCTTCCAATATGTTTAAACATGAACCACCTGGACCATATGTTGCTGTCTGCAGCTGTAACACTCACTGAACACTACACCAGTCTCCTCTCTCAAGGGAAGGTAAAATGCCACATAGCAGCCTGAGAGTTTGGTGACAGGTTCTGCACAACTCCATCACTCCCAAGACCCATTCAGCTCCCTGTAGCTAGACAAAATTACTGCCTCTGGTCAACAGTACCCAAATCCACAAACTGACCAAAGCAGTATCAGCTGAACAGATAAGACCTCTATTAAGTTTATTTCAGAGCTGTATGGAGCCACTATTATTGCCTCATCTTCTCAGCTGTTCCACCATTTTACTGGCAGGTCTATTCCTGTGTCTACCCACTTGTTGAAAGCAGAGGGAAAGTTACATTCTTTAGTAACTAATATAGCCTAAACAGTGAGTAAGTGACAGAAATGCTCAGATAGACAGAAGGTGTATTTTGCCTGCCCACATATAGGCTATTACCATGGCTGTCAAACTGAAGTCTGGAAAACAGTGAGCATTTGTGAGGGTCCTTGTTAAAAAAAGACCTTCACAGCATCACCAGTTCTACTTAGTTTGAGGATGGGCAGAGGTCTGATGGTCTCAAAAAATTACAAGATTACTTGAGCTTGGAAAAAAACATACTGTACTACAAAATCACAGGATAGCTGAGGTGGGAAGGGACCTCTGGCAATTGTTTAGTCCAACCTCATCACTCAGAGCAGGGTCAGCTAGAGCATGTTGCCCAGTTCTTTATCCAGTCCTTATCTCAGAGGAACTCTGATCCATAGCTTCAACTCTTTTCAGGCATCTCTTGAGTCCTTAGAAGCTTGCACTGGCGGATACCATAAAGCCAGATGTGGTAATGTCAAAAGGAAGACACAGGGTCTTTTAGGAAAACTTCCTGTTTATAGCAGTCAGAAATGTTTGCCTATTAGTTGTGGTATCAAGTCCAATTACCTGTTTCATTACAGCAAATCTTTTTGGCTGACATTTTAATGTTGACTTTAAAACTCCAAGTGACAGAGAAGCCAGAACATCCCCTGGACAAATTATTCTAATGATTAATTACCACTTCTATTAACAATAAAAAGGCAAAAAAAAAAAAAAAAAAACCAAAACAACAACCACCCCGCAGTATCTGTATTTTCCCAGGAATATTATATGCTTGACTGATAGATTAAAAAGGTTTCTATTGTCAGGATTTTTCCCCTGGATAAATATTTATGGACTATAATATCCATATTTTATATAGACTCTTGGATAAGATATACCCAGTAGCAGTCATAGCATAGTATTCTATGCAATTTTAATAATTGTTGAATCACTGCTTTGCCGTGCTGCTGCTTAAGTAGATTTGACAAGATCCATCACAGCATATTCTATAAAGAACTGAAAGGAAAGTAAGCAGTGCTGGTTAGCCACTGTGAAGTGAGGAAAAAAAAATCTGTCTCTTGCAGTAAAGTTTATCCTCAAATCTCCTGTAGCCAGAGTTCACATTTTCTACATTTTGTTGTCATTAAATGAAATCTTAACCTTGGGCATAGAATGATTTCAAATAAACAGCTGCTAAACACTAGAGAGGCAGAAGGTTGCATGGTGCTTGTGTGCTCAACTCCAGCAAAGTTGTTTTATTTTTCTATTGCTAACTGAATTTAATCCAACCTTACTCTTATTTTGTAATTGCACAGTCTGAAGGGTAAATTGTGTGCATGTCTAGGGGTGGCTATATTGCATCCAGTGAAATGACCCATACAAGCAGAGCCCATAATCCATCATACCCTAACACCTGTCACTCCCCTCTTTCCTGACTCCCTCCGCATGCCAAAATACTTCAATCACATCAACAGAATCTTGAAAAAGAAATATGTTAAAGTTACAACAGCAGACTTCCTGACACAGTCTGCTTTTCCTTCTGAAATAGCTAATCATGGTTCTACCAGTCTCAACTGCAGACTGCAGGTTTATGGCACCAGCATTATGCTTGTTTTGAGAGAGCTGGAGGCTTTATAGATCAACAATAGTAATTTATTCCTTCTGGAAACAACACCAAATGTAGAACATTGGCTAGCTGAATTCTCCAGAAATCTGTAACTTCTGAATAATGATGAAATTATGATAATATTTCAAAGTGCTTTCTTATTTGAATATGACCTACACCCTTCTAGCTAAAAATAGATGTTGAAAATCTCCCTAACATCCACAAGCAAATAAGGATCTGACAGTAACCCAGAACAGTATCAGTATCAGACAGTGAGCATACTTGCCAGTGGTCATCTCTCCACGCCTGAATATTAAGCAGTAATAGCTGTGCTGCATGTCTCTGGAGCACACTGCCGCAGACAGTTCTTGTGACAGAAAACTCTCCAGGACCTACCATTGCTTGCTGCTGGAGACAGGTTACTGGGATGGATGAGATGCTCTGAGCCAGTAGGCTAGCATCTAGCTTCTCACAAAGGTCCCATAAAAAGAGTTTTATGAATAAATAAGGCTAGTAACATCCCCAGACTCACCAAAGGCTCTGAAATTTCACCTTGGTGTTTATCATTTTTAAGAAAATTAGTTCATCTTCCTCTGGGCTGGTTCCCAATGAGGACCATTTGATGAGCTGCCTTGATAGGCTGCCTCAGGCCATAGCCTGCCTATCTCTCTGTTAGCTGCATCAGCTACATGCAGTATCACAGGTAGGCAAACACTTGTGGGACATCAACATCAGCTAATTATTATTTACATTTTCAATTACAGGTGAGAAGGACTAAATTTCTCTACCTCTTCTTGCAAATTCTTAGGTTATAATTAAAACATCTGCACTGTTTTTAAGAGCTTCTCTCTCCAATCTCTGTACTGAACCTATCAGTTTACCATGAACATTTCTCCGCTGATCACGTTCCCCGCACAGCTCTCTGTGTATGTGGTGGAGGTGGTTTAAACAAAAACTACAGGAAAGGAACACTGTAACCAGCCTGGAATAACACACAGTTGGCTGGAAGACCTGAGGCACTTGGCACTGCCTGAGCTGCAAAAGCAGACTTAAATGCTCAGATAGCTAAGGTCTTCCTTGAGGCAGAACAGAGGAACACACCAAGAAAATGGCAAATGGCCTAAGACACCCACTTGCAGAGGTTCATTCAGTCCAGTAACAGAGGTTCCATGCACTGCTTACTCTGTCCCTGTTTTTATTATATGCACATTGACTATGCAGTTTTCCTGGCCTCAAACCCATTTCCGAGTATCAGTATTTGGGATCATCCCTAATGAATTTTTTCCTTTTTCATTGACTGTTGTTCTTACTACCCTCATGATAAGATATCTGAGAGAAGAGGGAGACTGATTCCTCCATAAGGAGTTCCAGTAGAGAAGACAGAGTTGAGCTGGCCATTTCAAAGGAAAAAGTATAGCTATGTTTCTTGCCACTGATCCTCTACTTTGCCCTTTGTCTTCCTGATTATCCGGAGATAACTTCTAGGCACATGCTTCCCTGACACCAGGGTACTGTCACTCATGAGGTGTGTCTCTGCTTTATACATACAAGTATACCCTAAAGTGCTGACTAGTATCAGAAATGCATGGGAATAGGCAAAAGAGGATGTCTCTGTTTAGATCTTGTTCAGGAAGGAAAGAAGAGGGTTTCCTTGAAGTAGCTAGACGAAAAAAAGCAGCAAACTGATGGGAGAAGTAATTCACTAATAAGAAGAATCCAGAAGTGTTCAAACTCTATGTGTGCATAAAAAATAAGATATATAGAAGATGCTCCAATTTGCTAATTCTCATGGGAAATTCAACAATTTATCTGTTTATTATTATTTTGCTTTATATGAATACAAAAATACTGTCTTTGCTTTAATTTTGCAGAACATAACAGAAATTCCAGACAAGCTACAACAAGCTATGTCATGGCTTGTCTGGAATTATCTTCAAAATGAACTATGTAGAGAACAGTATTGTGTGCTGTACTAAAATATGTGGGGTTTTTTCTACTTCAAAATATTACAGCAAATATCTGTGTACAAGATCTAAAGTCAGCTCCCCCTCCATAACGTTGCCCTTGTTCATGGAGAGTTCATGACAGCTTTATTTAAGCATTTCCAAGTTCTGTCAGAACTACAATGTCAGAAACTTTATAATAAATGTACTCAGTTGTCAGGACCTTAAGTTTACATTTTGGTATGCTGTACCAGTAATATACAGAGAAATTTCTAAAGCACTGATTTTGATCCTGAAACTTATGTCAATTTTTTTGTCACTTCTTGACAGATGAATGTTTATCTTAGATACGATTTTTTGTTTTCTGAACCCCCCAAAAAAAAACCAAACCAACCAACTCAAACAAACAAACAAAAATACAAAACAAAACATCAAAAGAACATCACAGAAATTAGAGTTGTTTCTTGTTTAGGTGTTTACTTTTACACAGATAAATAGGTTGAATTGTTTGTATATAAAGTTTATTTACAAACACATCGATCTATCTGAGTATGTATGCATATATAAAATATGAGTATATTTTTTAATCTGCATATATAAACATTTTAATCAACATTTTGCATATATATTAACTATCAGTCACTTTTATTTGTGTTTCTACAGTATTTCAGCTTACAATATTTATAAAAGAATCTGACCTTGCTTCAGCAGTAAAGGTTTTGGCTTAGCAGAACTAATGTTAATCTTAGCGCTGCTGACAACCAAAAGCAGATGAGTCCACACTGTTCACTGAGGCAGTGGCCCAGGACTACCACAGATCAAGGTTCTTACAGATTCATACCAGCACAAACAGTGTTTCATAGCTGTATCTGCTTCATCTGGCTGGTAGGAAGATGTTTCTGGCTTCAAGCCTTCTCGGTGTGTCATATATGAAAACAAGTTACCCACAAAATCACACTTGCCTCATATAATTACTTTCCCTTTCCATCAGAAACTGTAGAAAAATGATGTAAGTATTAACTAAGATTATGTATGTCCTTGTTTCGATTTTAGGTGAATAAACAAGAAAACATGATAAACTGCATTGTCAATAGGAGGAATTTTCCATCCAGAAAACCAGTAGAGCAAAATTCAGCTAAGTTTTCCAAAAAAAAAAGCCTTCTCCTAAACAGCTGAGAGCTAGATTAAATGCTGTGAAAACTGGCTGGCATTTTCACAGGTCATTTAAAGGATAGTAAAGATGAGATTCTCCTTTTCTCCATTCATCATCCCATCTGTATTACTTCTTTTCAAGGCCAGCCTGACAGGCAAATGAGCTCTTAACCTTACTCTCTCCTTCTCCACCCCATACCCTCCCTTTTTTTGTATTTATAATTTACATTATTTCCAGGTATAAAACAGGAGAACTGAGTAATCCCAGTGGCTGCTTTGCTAGATACTGTGCAGACACATGAAAGAAATAGATGTAACTCAGGCTATCTATGAAAGATGGATAAAAGAGTAGATAGAAAAGAAATAGTTTCCTCCCCAGAGCCTTTTCTGTGTGTGTGTCTTGAGGTATAGACAGCTCAGAAACTGTAATGATTTTCCTAAACCTATGCAGGAAAGTTATTACAGAGCCGTGGACTGATGTAAGATCCACTGTCTCACTCTTAGACTTTAATCAGAAACCAATCCTTCCTTTCTTAGTATCTTTCATTTGAAAGAGATCTTCAGTGAGCTGAACACAAGCACAGCCACCTAGGCACATTTCTCCTCCTTGTGAATGATAAATGTTGTTAAAATATAGACATGTGGAATTTAAGTTTGCTTTTGCTCAAAGAGTAATATGACAAGCGATTGGGTTAGGCTTCTTTCCTCCAAAAGGCCCTCAGGCTAAACCCCAGGACTGAGAAACCACAGAGAGCTGTGAGATAGCAGCAAAGAACAAATTCTGGAAAGCAATCTATTAAAGCCAGAAGATTGATGTTTTTTTCCTGATGGTCTTTATCTGCATTTATTAGTGGGTTTTTTTAGAGTTTAACTTCAAGGATCAGATTGTTCAGCAAGTTCAGATTCCTTTGAGGTTTTGCAACTCATAAAAATTTAGTTACTGCTCTCCTAGACTGACATAAAAAGATTTCAGTGCAAAGATAACTTTTCCCACATCTGATTACTTTGCTCAGTTTATATTGTTGAGGTTTTCTTCCATCCTATTCTGTTTATTTCAAGAACATTCTTAGGGATGTAAGACTTGTCTTCGGGTTAGTTTTGAGGTCTGTCTAACTCAATAGCCTGTCTTTTCAACAGTAGATGCCTCACCAGAAGGGACATGAAACTCACTAATCTATTCTTCCTAATTTAGGCCAGAATTTAATAAAATCCTGTAACATAAAAGTTCACATCCTTGTTAAAACTTTCTTTCCCCCTGTAGCTTGCAAGTGTTTTGAACCTCCCTTTAATTTTGTATTCCTGGTTACAAAAATCAACATCAGAAGTAAGAATTTCCTGTCAGTTTTCATTCTCTGCTGTTATTTCCATTTTTCATATTTATAGGTTTTGTTTACATATAAGCCAGTTTAGACCTGGTTGGAAATGTATGTTTCACCTGAGCACTAGTTATTTAAATAAGTTTTCCATATTAGCAATACACTTTTTTTTCCTCTGTGGAGAAACTGTTATCATAATACCAGAGTTCAAAGCAGGCAGGAAAAATCTTCTCTACCATACATACACCATAAAAAATAACACCTCTCTGGTGTTCAGCATACAATGATTGCCAACTGAACTGGAGAAAATACTGAGTTTTGAAGAATAAAAAGTGAGTCGTGTTACTTTAAATGTTGCAAAATGCAGTTTTACATTTTAACTACTAACTGGAGCTCTATTTAAAAGGAAAATTAAAATTAAATAAGGGAAAAAAAGAAACAACAAACAAACAAGCAAAAAGTCACTCCAACTGGAAAAAAACCATGCAGCATACATGTTTTAGTACATGCTTTGGGGTATCACTTTCCCTGCCCAGTCTCTGGAAACAGCAGTGGTGTGCCAGAAGGAGGTTGGTAGGCAATTGTGCATCACCAGGGACCGTTGTTAGTTGCCATTAGCCAGAGTTGCCCTTTAAGTTTTTAATCTGACTTAGGCAATGAGGAAAAGAAGGATTACATTAAATTATTTATTACTTTCTCCTCCCAGCAATCAAAACCAGCATCCCACTGTAGCTGAAAACCCAGAACACAAAGATTGAAATAGTCCGTTTAACAGCTATAAAGTTAGAAAACATTATCTTTGTCTGATGAAGGCAGATGAAATTAATGATAATAAAAACATTATTACATAGAGAAAAACAAAGTCAGAAGCAGTGGTTCTCTGGGTGAATATTCTAAATTCATAAAACTGCTCTTCAGCTTTCTAAATAATAAATTGCCAGAGAACAATTTTTAAGAAGCTCTACAGGAAGAACCTGGCATAATTATTCCTTCTTAAACAAATAGCACAGACACTCCAGCCTTTATTTAGTTATGGAGGCTTTAAGCAATATACTTTTCTACATTCATTAAACAAAACCTGAAGATCATGAATCCTCTGCCCAGAAGCAATCAGAATCATAACAACTGCACTATATCTCTGAAAGCTAATCACCCAGATACCCATCAAATAAACAGAAATTCAGTAATAGAGATTTCAATTGTCCTTCATTAAGATGCAAGTGAGGTTCAATTTCTTTTTAGGTAGAAGCATGGAATGGTTTGGGTTGGAAGGGACATAAAAGATCTAGTTCCAACCCCCCTGACATGTGCAGGGACACCTTCCACTAGACTAGCTTGCCCAAAACCTGTCCAAGATGGCCTTGAACATTTCCAGGGAGGGGGCATCTACAACCTATCTGGGAAACATGTTCCAGTGCCTCACCCCCCTCACAGTGAAGAATTTCTTTGTTACATCTAATCTAAATCTACCTTCTTTCAGGTTAAAGCTATTATCTCTTCTCCTATCACTATATCACTACACACCCTTGTAAAAAGTCTCTCTCCAGCTTTCTTGTAGGATCCCTTTAGGTAACTGCATTCATTTAAAGTGATTTTTTGAAGATTTTTTTCTAAAACAAAGAAGTCCATTCATAAACATTGTCAGAATTGGTAGCTAAAAATTCTGCAATGACATAGATCCTGGCTAGCAACCAAAGTTTTATATTCATTTAGAAAAATTGGTTTCTACATAAAATCATGGAGCTGACTAGATGATATCAACAGAAACCAGCATATGATTGCTATTACTGAATCAGTTCTTGATTATTACACTTTCTTCAAAAGGTATTTATTTATTTTCATATTACTTATATGAAGTAGTTCCTATTTCATATTACTTGTACTGAGCTACAGATGTCATCTGTCTGGACTTCTGTAAGGCCTTTGACATGGCTTCCCACAACATCCTTCTCTCTAAATTGTAAAGATATGAATTTGATGGGCAGACTGTTTGGTGGATGAGGAATTGGTTAGATGGTTGAATCCAAAGGGTAGTGATCAAGAGCTTAATGTCCAGACGGAGATTAGTGACAAGTGGTGTCCCTTAGAGGTCCAAACAGGGACCAGTGCTGTTTCATATCTTCATCAGTGACATAGACAGCATGATTGAGTGTTCTCTCAGCAAGTTTGCAGACAACACCAATTTTCGTGGGTGTATTGATCTGCTTAAAGGTAGGGAGGCTCTACCGAGGAATCTGGACAGACTGCCTGGATGGGCCAGTGCTATGAGGTTCAACAAGGCCAAGTGCTGGATCCTCCACTTGGGTCATGACATGGGGAAGTGTGGCTGGAAAGCTGCTTAGTGGAAAAGGAGTGGTTCTGGTCAACAGCTGACTGAATATGAGCTGGCAGTGTGCCCAGGTGGCCAAGAAGGCAAACAGCATCCTGAACTGTATCAGAAATAGTGTGGCCAGAAGGACGAGGGAAGTGATTGCCCCCCTGTACTCAGCACTGGCAAGGTCACCTGCCAAGTACTGTGCTCAGTTTTGGGCCTCTCATTACAACAAAGTGCTGGTGTGTTTCCAAAGAAGGGCAATGAAGCTGGTGGGGCATCTAGTGTACAAGTCTTACGAGGTGAGGCTGAGGGAACTAGGGTTGTTTAGTCTGGAGAAAAGAATACTCAGGGAAGACCTTATTACTCTCTACAACTACCTGAAGGAAGGCTGTAGCAAGGTGGGGGCTGATCTGCTTTTCATGTAGCAAGTTATAGGATAAGAAAAAACAGCCTCAAGTTGTTCCAGGGAAAGTTTAGATTAGATAGTAAGAAAAATTTCTTCCCCAAAATGGTTTTCAAGTATTGGAACAGGCTACCCAGGGAAGTAGTGGAGTCACCATCCTTGGATCTCTAGTTACTTTAGGTAGGAGTGTCATATCAATTTCAAAAAAAAAAAAAAAGAAAGAAAGAAAAGAAAGAAAAGAAAGAAAAGAAAGAAAAGAAAGAAAAGAAAGAAAGAAAGAAAGAAAGAAAGAAAG
>JAAGNO010027599.1:42698-60665 GCA_033439905.1 Ceryle rudis
AAGAAAGAAAGAAAGAAAGAAAGAAAGAAAGAAAGAAAGAAAGAAAGAAAGAAAGAAAGAAAGAAAGAAAAGAAAAATCAATTGGCTAAAAAAAAAGTGTATTTTAAGTTTTAGAAATAATAAAAAATGGATCTATGATGCTCCAGTTCTATCCGTAAAAATGGTATTCACAACACTATGCTGCATAACAGCAATTAGTAATTTGTATGTATCTTTATATCATCTCACCTTTTGATCCAAGAGACCATTAATTAGAGCAATACCTTCCATTACCATTTCAAATGGTTTTATACAAGAAAAGGGACAGTTGACTTTTTTTTTTTAACACTGCCAGGACTCAAAATCGTGTATGGCTTTATGAGATAAATACAATTATATTAATTATACCCAGAAGTGAAATGTACATCAATACAGTCCATAAGATCTTCCTTCAGTACAGCTTTCTGGTCTGCGAATGCTTTGATTCTAGTATCGTGTCCTTCTCAACTGGTTCATGTGCATTTGGCAGGTTTTAGAAAGTTCTAGCTTCAGCTTTTTCTTGGCAAAACTTTGCTCTTAAGGATTCACAGCTAATATGGAAGTAGATCTGCTCTTTATCTAAATTCACGAAGCTCCAATAGCTCAGCAGGTAGTATATTGATTTATGAGAGTTCGGTACATCCTGTAGTCCCTGAAATTGTCCTCTTTGTATGATGTAAATACAAATCAGAGTTAATGTGCAGTAGATATGTCTGAAAGCTAAATTTTTCCCATTATCCTGACATTCATCACCGCTTACTATGCCCTGTCCACCTTAACATTGTTTCCAGATTCCATTAAGTCCAGCAAAATTTGTAATTAATGATTGATTCCATTTATTTTCTGGCACTGTATCTGTAGGGTTGCTATCAAATGAGTGTTGCAGTATTACAATTTTACTTATTTATTTTCTTGTTTCAGTCTCAGTGGTTTAATGAGTCTGCATCACCTCCCAAAAAGTGATGACAAGACAGTAGGAAAAATGTCTGCTTTGAGGGCCACAGCTTCTGGTATTTTTTAGCTGCACCTGCTTGTAATTCTCTGAAACCTGTGCACATGCACTCTCTGGAAAGAGCAGAACATCTGAGCATAAAATCATGATAAATTTAGGATATTTAGGTTTTTTTCAATTTAATTAATTTTTCACTTTTTTTTTTTTTTTTAAAGCACAGGAGTATTTTAAAAAGTTTAGAAATAAAGGGTGGCTGCTTTCCCTACCCATACACAGGGTGCACTTGGTAAGGCAACATTCCAGTTCCCCATAGATGTTGGGAAAGGTAATTTACACCTTTTAGATAACATGTGAGACTAGAAGCAGTAGTTTATACTCTGCTGTCTCTCAGATCCAGTTACCCAGAGAGGCTAAGTTAGCATTTCCAGTGAACATACTTGATGCCCAAGGCCAGATCTTCAACAGCTCTAAAGGGATGTTCCTTTGACTCAGTTTCTGATAGATCTGTCTCTAGTATCTTCCTAAACCTTGGCTTCCCACAATTATGCAGCTTGAATTTTTCTTTCCCAAGATGCCTAAAGTGTAACTATAACCTGAGATCATTCATGCATTTTGCAAAAGATGTCCTCCTCAACAGCACTTGTAGGAAAGGTCTTAAGAAGAAGTTTATCATTATCAGTTCAGTGATCATCTAGTTTATTTATCATGCCCATTGTGAAATTACATATTCACTCTTACAAAAGTACATGTTTTAAGGAATTCAAATATTGGCTAATTTTATACAGAAGCTGAGAAGAACACATTATTTCTATTGCAAACACAGTAAGTTGACAAGGCACAGACTAAATAGCGGTATTATAGAATTCACCTGATCTTTATATTTGATAAAATCCTAACCTAACTATATATAGTATCATTCATACCTGAGTTTGACAGGTTCACAATTAAAGAACAGGCTAGTGAAAGAAAAACCCAAGTGGAAATTTGAAAACACGAATAATTATTGAGATTTATCTGCAACCCACATACTGATCAGAAATGTTCTTTCTTCTTTTCTCAAGTAACCTCTCTGCATATCATCTGCAAAACAAATGGTAGCTGAACATTTTGTTAAATTTAAAAGAAGGCAATAAACACACACAGGGTCACTGTGAGAATATGTAGGTTGATGCAATGTCCCAACCCACTGATGAAGCTATGGAAAGAACAGGCAGCTTAGCCTGGTATAAACCCCTGAATCACCCACATCCTCAGGAAAGAGCTGCAGCAAGTGAGAATGAAAGAAATTTGCCTCAGTAAATGGAAAGCAGTTTTAAAACATGCTAGGGAGTTAAGTGCTCTAGAGATTGCCTCATCTTTTCTCTCTAGTAGAATGGAGTATCACTCCCATTTTTCCCTCTCCATCTTTGTAGTGGCTTTTAGGAATGGCATTAGGGCAGCCACTACAAGAGATCTCAAATAAGTGAAGAAGTGGAGGTGGATAGCTGTTGTACTATAAGGGACCTTATTTGGTTCTCGTGACCTTGACCTCTCCAAATCATGACAATTTGTGTATATAAAATGGTGAATTCTTAGCATCTTTTATCAGAGGAAAACTCTCCAGTGGAGAAATGAGAGAAAACATCATTAGTTCAAACTCATAATTTCCATTCCTCTGCATGAAAATTACCTGTCAAGGGAATAATAAGGCCCTTCATAGTACCTTTAGCAGTATAAAGTGTTGCCAAGAATTTAAGGGGGAAAGCTGAACAAGCTGACCTTAATTAAACTTCAGTCTGCCTAAATTCTGAAAAGCATTTATGTCTGTAAAATGGTATTCAGTGTATAAAAGGGGAGAAGATTGGAGGAATGAGGTTTTCTTGTCTTTCCCTCTAAAATGCCAATTACTGCTCAGATTGCACTTTATCTGCCGAGCCTAGTGGGTCATAACCTTGAATATCCAAATGCTTGCCATATGGTTGCAAAGACTGGCATTGTAAAGGGCTGTGTAAAGGAACCTAGCCAAACTCCAGACAATTTAGATTCTACCACTGATTTGATTAAAACTTTCCTCTGCTGGTGCTAACAAAATTTCACACGAGCAAATCCCAAATAATGTGTCAGGACTGAACACAGAACACAAATGAAAGGTCCAACTGAACAGTTTCCAGAGCACTCCCCCTTTAGAACAGTATCAGTCTTTGGTTACTCTGAGCAAATCTAACATCAAATTACCGAATATTGTGTTTTGATCCTTTTGTCTGGAAATTCAATGTGTTGTTTTCGTGCTTGTCATGGAGAAATGAGGAGTGAAAAGGAAAACGCTGACAGCTCTGACTTCACTTATAACTGTTGTGCTGTCTGTGAAGTCATGCCATTCAGTGTGTTAGTGCCAGTGTGCATGCACTCTTCATGTTCATAACAGAAGGGAAGAAACTAGTGATCTAAGAGACAGGAGTTAAGCCTTTCAGACTTATGTGACCTTAATATAAGTGTGCATTCAATCATATTGACTGCCTTAAATCATTTGTTCATTCAGGGAATCTACATAGGAAAAAATTTCCACTTTCTTACTAATAACCAGTCATAGTGGAGATACTGGGACCAGCACTCATACCTAATCAGGACATTAATTTTTTATATTTTCCTGGGCTACTATATGATTCTCAATTCTATAGAATTACTTAATGGAATTGTTTTTACTGTGATTAAGCTTATTTATTATTAATCATGTGATTGTTTCCTTTGTCCTCTCCCCTGTTCAAACAGCTCTAAATCCTGATCATGGATGGTCACAGTTGATCAAATTCTGATCTCAGTAAGACTGTCATTAGCTGAAATATTTAAATACATTGAGTCAAATGAATCATTCCAAATATATAAAGGCACAATATAAAAATCTGGCCAAGTATATCAAAGGTAAACAAACATTAAATTAATTGCTACATCTTTATGAAAACATAATAAACTACAAAGCCCAGTGGCTTTCTTGAAGAACAGAAAAAGGAGCGGGTAACTGATCCAGAAGCAAAACTAAATGAAACCAACCTTTACTGACAAACACTTAAAAAGTGCTGAACTACCAAGGACATAAAAAACATTATACACAGACAACATCTTCAATTTAAATGAAAAACTATAAAATCAAAGCTCCATGAGAACAAAGGCAGCTAAAATATCCAAATCCTCATCCTGCCAAAATAAGACAAGATATTAAGCAGACCTTGGGCAGCAGGTAGACTCTAGAGATCAGACAAAACATCAGTAAAATTAAACATAATTTTTAAAATACTAATTCCTAAACTTGAAAATTTAACGCTGTTTTAGTGCATACTTCTTAAAGTATAAAAAGACTGTTGCTTCAGAACAACTGCAAGCCATGAATTGTTGGGTTTTTTTTTTTTCAGTGCAAAAACAGTTAAAAAAAGAGGCTAAAAGAGGCTCTGCTTCTGAAAAGAGTGGTTGCTCCTCCCCTCTTCTTTCATCCTTAAAATTAACTGAATGCAGTCTTTTTTTTTCTTTGAATTTATTTAGATAGTGGTTGTTTTTGTAATCATTTGAGGCCTATACATCCACCCAAATTTTAACCCACTGTTAAAGTTAACTTTGGGACATCATCCATATACCACGGTACATAAAAAGCAACAGCAGATTGATGTAAACTCTCCTCAGAACTATGCCACTTAGCAGATAAAGTACTACTCAGCTGCATGTGGTTCTCACGAAAAAAATCACACAAGAGCAAATGGCACTCTAAAGATGTCTTCCTTTCTTCAGCTTGCAACTGTCAGGTGGGGAGTTTTATGTCTAGACACAGGAAACACAGTGTATAAAAACAGTGTGGCCAGCAGGGCTAGGGAAGTGATTGTCCCCTATTTTCAGTACCGGTAAGGCCACACCTCAAGTACTGTGTTCAGTTTTGGGCACCACAGTACAAAAAAACCATTGATGTACTGGAGCAGGTCCAGAGAAGGGCAATGTAGTCAGTGAAGGGTCTAGAGAACAAGTCTTACGAGGAGCAGCCAGGGTAACTGAGGCTACTTAGTCTGAAGAAAAGGAGGCTGAGGGGAGACCTTATTGCTCGCTACAACTAACTAAAAGGAGACCGGGGGGTGCCGGTCTCTTCTCCAAAGTTAACAAGTGATAGGATGATAGGAAATGGTCCTGGGTTGTACCAGGAGAAGTTTAAGTTGGACACTAGGAAGAATTCTTTCACAAAAAGGGTTGTCAAGCATTGGAACAGGCTTCCCAGGGAAGTGGTTGAATCACCATCCCTGGCTGTGTTTAAAAGTCAAGCAGGTATGTTGCTTAAGGACATGGTTTAGCAGTGGACATGCAGACTAGGGTTAATGGTTGGACTCAATGATTCTGAAGGTCTTTTCCAACCTAGATGATTCTATGAAAACAAAGGCTACAAAATGCTGTTAGATTGCTAATGAGCTTTCCAAGATGATGTTCCCAACCTCCTGTGTCATTTAGCACAGGCCAAAAAGACAGCAACAAAGTCATAGACCAATTTTTTGGGGATTCCTGTAGCTGGAGATGCACAGATGTAGGTTCTCAAAGCCAATCAAGACTCTGAAGTATTGCCTTTGCTTGTTAGTGGGCTGCACTTTGTTCGCTAATACAGTTAACGTGTTCCTGATTGTCTGCAAATAGTTGACTGCTCTTGTTTGCAGACAGTGCAGAAGGTAACGACTCTCCTCTGGATACTGCATTTTGTCTCAGTGTGAGCCATAATTCTGCTGCCAAGCTCACTTTGCTGTGATGAATTTTTAAATCTCCAACACTTAGACAACTTCTGGGAAATCTTCAGATGGCTAGTTGTCTTGACTTTCCAGGTTTGTTTCACCACAATCATAAAAGAGAAGCCAAAGATCAGGTCCCTGACCACTTAATATTACACACTGTGGTTTTTTGCATTCAAACATTGTTTCTTCACTTTTTTTTCTTAAGTGTTTTTTAGTACTTTCTTTGAATCAGTGAAAATTATTGCTTGTTTCTCAGATCTATTTATATTTTAAATTTAATATTTTACAGCTTTGAAGAAATGAAATAATGTAATAGAAGTATCACTTTTTATTAAAAGTCAGTCTAACATGTTATGCATGTTTTGGACTGTTAAGAAGGCATAATGTTATCCAAAACTCATTCAGTTCTTGTGTTTAATGCCCTACACAAGCTTTTAGGTCTGGCTTTTCCTAACTACTATTACTGTAAATTCTACCTTTTTCTATACAGCAAAATGCAGATCATACTGCAGTTTTTTCATTCCAAATCTAACAGGAACAAAGCTGTCACTATGTTAATCACTTTGCAGAAGCTATAGCAACAGAGAGAATAGGTTTTTTGTTACAGTTGATTGTGACAGGCATTATGAATTACCATTTATGCATAACCTTTTCATCAGTAACTTAAAATCAAGTGATAACATATATTATCTATTGCCTGCACCTGGGTTTTCAGGCAAAGCTGTCCTGACCATTCTTTACTTGTAGAAAGCCCCAAATGCAGTTGTCTTTTCACACGATCATCCAGTTGTAGTGAAGGTGAAAGTCAGGCCTACACAAAAGGATTGTGTAGACCCCTTTAGCCATGCTAGCTGAGCATGGTGTGATTTCTCTGGGATGTTATATAAATGGAGTGTTTATGGACAGGTTATCAGACTTATGTCTTTTCATGGCTTGTGATACATGTGCAAGATAAGTGGCAGACAGAGCACAGGCTGACTACTGCTTCTTACTGTTTCCCTTGGTAAAGGTCTTCCCCAAAAGCTCTAGACTGGTGATCTGGGGAAAAGTTTCCTAACTCACCTTTTTCCTGTCATGATGCATAGACTGGGCAGAATTACTTAATATTTGCAGTTAAAAGGATATAGCCCAGGTACGTAACAGGATCCTGTCTGAGGAAGAATGCACCCTCACTGGATCTTCATGCAGAAATTATATAAAACACATCTTTGCCTACTACTCCACTTCTGTTTCCAAACACTTTCTACTAAAGATTTCATTCTACCACCATGGCCTATCTGTTATAATTAATTTTCCCACTGCTGGTCCTAGAAGAGCTGGTGACAAGGAAAATCATATGTAACACGGTGTGATAGATTGACCTTGGCTGGATGCCAGATACCCATCAAGCCACTCTATCAATCCCCTTTGTCGACTGGACAGGAAAGAGAAAATATACTGAAGGGCTCATGGAGCAGGATAAGGACAGGGAGAGATCGCTCACTAATTACCATCACAGGCAAAACAAATTTGACTTGAAGAATTTAATTTATTTTATTGTCAATCAAAATCAGAGTAGGATAATGAGAAAACCCAAATCTTAAAACACCTTGCCCCCATCCCTCACTTCTTGGGCTCAACTTCACTTCTGATTTCTCTACCTCCTCCCCCAAGTATGTCAGGGTGACAGGGAATGGGGGTTGCAGTCAGTTCACCACACTGTCTCTACCACTCCTTCCTTCTCACGCTCTTCCCCTGCTCCAGTGTGAGGGCCCTCCCACAAGAGACGATCTGCCACAAACTTCTCCAGCATGGGTCCTTTCCACAAGCATCGGTTCTTCAGGAACAGAGTGCTCCAGCATGCGTGCACGACAGGGTTACAAGTACTGCCAGCAAACCTGCCCCATCATGGGCTCCTTCCTACATGGTTCCACAGATCCTGCCAGGAGACAGCTCCAGTGCAGGCTTCCCATGGGGTCACAGCCTCCATCTGTGCATTCACCTGCTCCAGCATGGGGTCCTCCATGGGCTGCAGGATGTCTATCTGCTACATCAGTAACCTCCATAAGCCGCAAAGGGATAACCTGCCTCACAACGGTCTTCACCATTGGCTGCAGGGGAATCTCTGCTTCGGTGCTTGGAGCACTTCCTCCCTCACCTTCTGCACTGACCTTGGTGTCTGCAGAGTTGTTTCTCTCACATATCCTCACTCCCCTCTTCCATCTGCTGTTGTACAGCAGGTTTTTTTTCCCCCTTCTTAAATACACTTTCACAGGTGCGCTACCACTGTCACCTGTGGGCTTGGCTTTGGCCAGCAGCGGGTCCACCGGAGCCAGCTGGCACTGGCTCTATCAGACATAGGAGAAGCTCCTGCAGCTTCTCACAGAAGCTGCCCTTGTAGCACCCCTGCTACCAAAACCTTGTCATACAAACCAAATACACATGGGAATATGTGGTTCTGTTAAGCATTTGATATCCAAGTTTACCCTTCATTTTCTCCCACTTGTTCAGTATGTTGTCCTGTACTTTACTCCCAAAGGCTACAAATGTTGGCCGGATATTGGCAATCTCATTCTCACTAGAACAGAACACTGGTCTGAAAATGGCCACGCTGATTTTCTCACTGTCAAATCTGTGCATACCTGAGGAGTGACAGAATCTGGTGCTTCATATGTGTAACCAGAAATACCTTTTGCATAAATTCTGCAGAATGGAGAAATCTGATTCATGCAGTATGGGGCAAAACATTGGTGCTAAAGATTTGTAGTAGTGGAAAACTGTTGAGAATTAATAGATTAGCAATAGATTGATTTCATAGTGTTATTTAGCAGACATTGAATCTGGAAGGATCTCAGTTTTGGGCAATGAGTTGTACAGCTCTTAAGATTAAAATCACTGCCCTGGCATAGGCAGTCCTAGGACCAAACCAGAGGTGTAAGTAACAGGCCATCAAGGTCCCTGATGGGTACCCAGGAGCTGGTCTGAAAACTCATTCATCTGTCACAGCTCCTGACATTAGAGTACTCTATAACCTTTCAAAAATGAGTAGACAGGCTTAGATTTTTACTCCTGTACTTGACTAGCATTATATAGCTGGATTATTCACTGCAGTATACTCTCTGTTCTGTAGCTGGAGTATTAGAACAATGTTCTATTTTCTAGTCGCTGACAATTAGTAGTTTGTTTTGCGAAACTAGTATTGAGCTAGATATCCAGAGAGCTCACATAATGACTGTGTTGCCAGTCCCCTTCTGCATTTATTTCAGCTGCAAAGTCCCTTACGTGATTTGTTCTTTGTTCCAAAAAAATAGTCAAGGAAATAATTTGCTAGATCACAAAAATGAAGAAATTGGTTTAATAATTGGAGGGTAACAAGCCCTCGAAAGCCACTCATTTCCTTGGACTCATTGTTCTCATCCTGTTAATAACCCTTTGCATATGGAACCAGATCTACAAAAGGTCCGGATCATTGCAAGGCTCAGCGTGTCAATACTGTCATCATTTTGGGACTTTGTCTACAGTGAAGGACCAACAGTCCTGACTTAGGCCCCTGAGTTACATTTTTGACAGAAAAAGGGGATCAACTACAACATCTCTAATTTAAATGATGCCATACATGTGCAGTGATTATAAGGAAAATCTTAATTTTCCCTTTTTGTGATGGATTTATATTATGGGCTAGTTTCACAGGAACAGTATCTTCTGCAAAAGAGCAGGAGCTAAAAGAAATTCTCATTTTAAAGTGCTACATTTCTAAGAGAGCTTTACTTTTATTTACATTTCTGAAGAAATGCACTAATCTTCTGTATGTGACCACATCTCAGAAACTATTGGAGGAAGGTCTTATTAATACAGCTGGAAGTGTCTATATAAATTAAGAAGCAAGTTTCAAAAGCAGAAACTCTGCAAACATTCTTGTCCCAGCTTTGGGAAAATTTAACCTCCTTAATAGCACTGCCTAGTTCAGACTGTACTCTTACAGCTATAACATGGCTTTAACCATGCAGCTGCACACCATTCTCCCCCTCTTCTCTTCTGCAGCCTGATCAGGATGGCATCCACCTGACATTATGAATAACAAGTGCCTCACACAGAAACACATGCTCCATTTTTCATTCATTTAAGCATACTACTTTATTCCTATATCAAAAAGTATAATGAATTCTGAAACTCATGTAGAAAAGCCTGATATTTTCTGAAAAAGGAAAATATGATATTTTGCCTGTGTGCATAAAAAACGTGTTACCTCATCAAACAGGAGCTGATAGCAGCCATTTTGACTTCATGTCTCAGCAGTAGAAAGGATAGATAAGCTCTGGCAGATCTTGCTGCAGGACGCTGCCTAGCTATTTAATCCAGTCTCTACTCTTAAAGTTATTGCTTTCTTCCCTCCAGCCCTCCAGAAAAGATGGCACAGGGGTGGCCGTGATTCATATTCTTCTGGTCATTGTTCAGCATCAGCACTGTGCCACCAGACTGCAGTTCAAAGCAGCTAGACTATGAGCACACAAGACTGGTGTGACCTTGCTCTCTGCACCAGTAAAAGGCTTTGGTGCTGTGATTTAAAGCTTTAGTTAGTAAATATATAAAAATATGTATCTACTGTAAATTCTTGTTATGAGCCTAAAATATGATCTTCTGGAGAAAAAGATCTTTTTTTCTTTTTTTTTTTTTTTTTTCAAATCATAGGTATGGAGCTACTTGCCTGAAGGCTCCTGACACTAGATCTGGATTAGAAAAATTCAGGAGGAAGAGGTCCTTTGGTAGCTATTAACACAGTTAGTTAGTTGAATGCAAACTTTAAATCAGAAAGATGGTTGGAAGCTGGTAGGTGGAGAACAATCATTCTGCTCTTGCGATGTTTCTTGAACTCTTTCCCAAAGCATCAAAAAATGGCTACTGTCAGAAAGTACATACAGAGCTAGATGGACACTGGTACTAAGCAGTTTGACAGAGCTGTGACTGCATTCTTTTGTTATCCTTATCGTGCCTGTACTGGCATCATTAGGCTAGTACAAATGTGCACAAAAGAATGTGCTTTTTTCTCTTTTCCCTGCTGAAATGTTTGCAGTGATTTGAGGCAATAAGGGCACGTACAATGTTACAGTACAGTTAAATATAACTCAAACATAGGAAAGATTACAAATGTCTAATATCTACTCTGAAGGTGTAAAACTTAGCTCAATCCCATTCTTTCTTCTCCAGTGCCTGGAAAAAGCATAACCCATTCTAGGACCAAAGTTATTTTAATCTGTTCTAGAAATTAGAAAACAGGACAGCTAGCTTCCCATGTAACTGACAGATAGAACTGAAACTAGAAGTATTTATTGAGATATATCCGATTTGAAATCTAATGTTTATGACCTAGGGAAGTGTCCTAAAAATCTTTCTTTCAGAAAGCATTATTTCAAGGCAAGCTTTAAATAGACTTATAAAAGACATGACTAAAAAAACCTAAGTGTGTAAGTACATATTCATTCATTACATAAGAACTTAAGGCATGTATTTTCTTGAGGTACATGTCAGCAAAGAGTTGGTGTTACAAAAATTCTATCTGAACACTGGGAAATAAAAGGTACCAAACTTAACACATGACTGATTTGGTACAGCTTGGTAATTTTTCTGCTTTATACTTTGCATTGATAAACCAAGCCATTCGATACCTAAATCTCTTGAATACAGATTGGGTAAAAAGATCTCTTCTTTTAAAAAGCAGTGCAAAGACCACAGTTTAGCAAATGGCTTTATGCTGGTCAGCTATTGTACCTACACAGAAATGCAGCAACAAAATATCACGCAGAAAAATTTGCAGGATAAAGTCTTTCCTCTGTTGACAATATACTTTTTTTAAGAATTAAGATTAAATTAAAATCTATCCAAATAATGGATGTTGTTTGCAACTGCTGTAATTCCTTGTAAGGCCTAAAGAACCCATGTTGTTGTGGCATCCATAAAAGCTTTTGCATATTTGGAAACATTTTTATGAGAACACGTAGTTACAGTTTCTTCTGCATTGCCCCTTTTATTCATTTCTCTAAACAGATATGGCACCTTAATAGAAAAATCCACATAAGACAGTTTACACCTGTGGTTGGATGAGGACAATGACATAAAGTGAAATAAGAACACATTCTGAAAAGATAATATTTTCAACAATATAAAATGTATTATATTAGGGAAAAAGTAAAAAAAAAAATAAAAAATCTTCTCTTGGTATTTTATTGTGTTGCTACTGTGCATGCCATTACGCAAAAGGACAACGATTCCTCCAGCCATCATTAACATTTCATTTTCAAGTACAAATAATCACTTTTCCTGTGGTTATTAATATTTTAACACTAAAAATGTTTATTAGAACAGTCAAAAAACATGTTGTCTGTTGCCGAAAAAGCATGCAGACCAAATTAGTCCTGGTCAGAGTGTAAAACCACTTCTAAGAAGATTAATTTGCTCTCACAGTGCTTATAATCATGAACCTTTTTGTATTTGACTTTTACAGCAAACTTACTTTTTGGCATAAATATATAAAACACTGAACTTTAAGTGACCACTAGAGAATATTTGTGGAAAACAAACTGAATTTATAAACATAAACTTTCCATTCCTATCCTTAGTTAATCAGGATATGAAGCTTACCATCTGATCTGAATGCACAGTTTAAATCAACCAACACAGCACAATTTTCAGCTTTCAAATGCCTGTGATAAACCTCCTCTGTGTAGTTTATGGACCAAGAAATACTAATGAGAATCTTTAAGATGTCTGAAGTATATAGATTTTGGGTTGTTTTGTCACTGCCTGTATTACAAATAGGACAGCACAACAGGAGAGCCCCACAGGGTGAAACCATTGGTGCTGAGCCTAATACCTGCATGACATTTTTCAGGAGGTTTAAGCTGGACCCCTGATGAATGAATGACTAATGAATACTCATTAGTCCTGGATCCCTTATTCCAGGTTTGTTTCTTCAGAAAGGAATGCAATTCATAGCTCTGAGACCACCCCAAAATTCAAACCAAAGCCGAGAGAAAGGAGCAGGGCTGTAGGTGTACCTTATGTGGGCATTGCTTGCTGTCAGAATTTATCATATAAGGTACTGCTGTACAAAACAGAACCGCAAACATTCAACGTTCCTGAAGTAACATTTAATTTTGGAAGTAGTCATAAGTGTCATTGTGGGAGTCTAAAATACTAACACATGTACGTAAAATACTGTACACATATACGTATTCCAAAGAGCCTAACCATGTATATGTACTTTTTCCCAGGTCATAGTCTTCTTCAAACATACCATATACATCTATAAACCACATTTAAGTAACTGTGATAAAGATTTTTTTCCCCCAGTAATGCTAGAGCATAGACTAGCTTCCTTTTCTGAGAAATGGTGCGTTACTTTAATTTCACAATACATATTTTCTGACATGGAGAAGAGATAATATAATAAACTTTCTTCTAGGAAGATCTTTGAAGTCAATGTCTAAATCAGCAGGGTTATACATATCAAAAAATAAAAAACCTGAATTATGTCACACAGCAATACAGGACTGGCTCAACCTTTAGAGTTAGCAGTATGGTAAATCAACTTTCTAGCTCCTCACTTCTACAGAAGTAGCTTCAAGATTCTGGTGCCAGTTTAGCTCAAAAATGAGTCTGGAATTTTCCTGCCGATACCTAGTGGTTAGTCTCAAAGAACTGGTGCCTGGTTCTGGATGATTACCAGTGCTAGTTTAATAGAAACTTATCCCTAGCATAGCAGGAATAGTGTCATATTAGTGAAGTGCATTACATGGCAAAATATATTCATAACATCTATAGGTAAAGTCAGTACTTCTAGTCACTGAGTCTCAAAAATAGTATGCTAACAATTCACCTCTGCACAGCCATTTTTCAAGAAGCCATGCCCAGTAAAGTATTAGCATGCAGATGGAATTTCCTTTTCCTCCAGCAGATCAAATTTGAATCACACTTTGGAAGAAGTATAAGAAAAATTACTGTCTCTATGTATCTCTTCTGCAGATTAAACAATAGCTGTTTTATCTTTCTGTAGCAATAGAAAAGGTATTAAAAGGTACCAAATTAGCATTTGAAGAAATAATTCAAAATCTGTGAGTGATATTTCTTTCTATATAGATGCAGACAGACATACATGCCCTATTTTCTAGATTTAATCCAGACATAATCTATGATAAACATCAAACCCCATGGAAGCATGGAAGCCCTTCCTGGACAAAAACTAACTAAGCAATATGTTCATGGAACACTTTTGTGTGTACAAAGATTGTGGGCTTCAGGTTGGTAAATATTAACTCAGAAAACATTCGTTTTATCAACCACAGATACATATTCAGAGTTCAGCTATTTGTATGATAAAATAATAATAATTAAAAACCAAAACAGAACAAAACAAAACCACCACAACCAAACCCAAAACCAACACCATAGCTTCTCTTTTCTACTTACAGAACAAAATGAAGCTCTCACATAACAACTGCATGAAAGACATCAAAAGTTTTCATTCCTTAAATTTGTTATGTTTCACATCCCCTTGGAAATGTCTTCTAAGTGACAAAAGTTGATCCTTTTCTTGAATGTTATTTAAAATATTATCATTTTTATAAAAGCTCATTTGAATCTGTGGTATTTCTTTATGAAATGTAATACAATCAAATTGCTTATCCAGATCCACACTGCATTACTCTTTTTACAATGGTGTGATAGCTGCATCGATTAGAGTTATACTGGTATAAAAGCTAGATGAAAACAGGGAGGGATCAGGATCCTATTCTCTTTATTAACAGATCAGGATTTGCTGGAAACAAAGATTGAATGTTTTCTACTTTGCATATTCAAAATTATCTGTACCAAACAAGGGAATAATGTCTATTGCCAAGACCTATACAAACTATTCATTATGTCTGGAAAGAGATGACAGGCTTAGTTCATTAAAAAGTTGTTAAATTTTTTATTAGACCCTGGCTAGTTAATCTATAAAAATGAACAAACCTCCTTTTCTCAAAGTTTAATAGCTTGCTTACATCATGCTGTGAAATACGTAAGCATGTGCACAAGAGATAGCTCAAGTTTTGAAAAGTTTTGTATTTTCATACAGCTGCTTATCATATCAAACAGATGTAAATATATAGCAGTCTTGTTTAAGACACAGGAGTGTTTTCAATGAATATCTTGCATTATGTTTAGTGTCTTTTATACATTACTTTGATCTATGATTTGTTCTGAGTGCCCTCTACTGAAAAGTAAGATGAAGTGATTAATTATTTAGAACCCAAATATATAATGCTTGCAAAACACACCAGACAGTTACTCATTAAAAGGTATATGTATTGATATGTGAAAGGTTTTAGAGCAAATTTACTGTTTCAAAGAGAAGTGCATTATGCACGTGCGTACAGACGTATTCAAAACGTATTCAATACGTTTTTTCTTCTGCTTCTGATTTTCTGAAATATTTTTTCTATCATCTAAGATTGTATAACAGCAGGAATCCAGTGCATTATTTGAGTAACAGACATCTCTTGAGAGCTTGCTTCAAAACCTCTGGGAGTCAGTAAAAATCTTCTCATTAGTTCAAGTGGCCCTGGGTTGGACCTAAGTCGGTCATTATTATTAATCAGTCATATAGACAACTTCAGGACTATTCTGCTACTATAGGACAGTAATAAACTAGAGAAAGTAAAAACAGCGGGTGGTTGAAATTTGGCTACCAAGAAACCAATTATGGAGACATATATATATGTTATATATGTATATATATAAAATCTGCATATACCTTTCTCTACAGTACTTAAAATCAGATGTTCATCTCAAACTCTAATTGAATTCTTACTGTGCAGCAAGATTCCCACTAACTAGGAACCATCATGATTCTACTCAATTGATATTAAACAAAATTCATACTTCAAAGTGCTGTATTATTGTATTTTTTAAGTGTCAAATGCATCACTTTGTATAGTATTTTAATCTGTTTGTTTTGGTTTTGTTTTTTTCAAATGCTCCAAAACTGTAGGCATACACACTGTTTTATTGGGATAGTATAGACATGCATTCCCAGTCTGTTTTTCAGAGGAACCAAGTCATCTCTGATATGGTCTAACACTGCTCTCAGCCACAGGACATACAGATTTTTGCTTGAGATGATTGATAAAACCAGCAAATTATGATGCTTCCTCAAGCATACTGTTTACTGAGTGTGGGTAAGAGTGCAAGTTATCTGGTACTGCCAGCCAAAATGAATAAGCTAGACATCCCCTGTCATTAGAATGTAACCCTAAACTCTTTCCATCATACTGTAATAAATACATGTCACCAGCTCTTGAATCAAAACTGTGTGTCTGAAATTTATCAGGTAACTTCACTAATTCTCTCTCTACTCAACACACTGGTCACTAATATATTTGTGTTAATCTCAGCCTCCTGTTCTAGTCTGATTTTTTTACTCTAGTTCCTGTCTTATAATTACCTTTTAAGCAAAATTTGCTGCTTATTTGGTTGGTTTGGGATTTTTTTACTAGTCAGACCAGGCATAGATTTATGCATTCAATTATCTTTTATTTCCTTAGTTTATCTACCTTTTCTTGGATTCTATCTTTTTTTTTACGTTGTTCCTTAGTCCCCCTGAAGAACCAATTCTGGTTAGTAATTCTCACCACTCAGGTAGCTGACTGACTTCAACTCGTGTTCATGACAGTCTTTCTTCTATTTTACACTTCATTTTCATTAGATTTGTCCACCAAATATCACATAAATATTGTGTACTGCAAGTATTTCTAAATGTTTTATAACAGATTCATCAGATGTCAATCTCTATTATGTCTGCATGCTGATTTTTCCATGAAAGCCACTTTCAGTTCATGATTTTAACTATGACTTCCACAAGAAATACCAATATAAAATTAGTTCACTAGCTCCCAGTCTTACCGTCCTCTCTAATGTTCTCAGATTACTTTCCTATTTAGGAATTCTATAATGTTATCTCATTTATGATATGGAAAAATTTATACAAAGATAATTAGTATTCAGGTTTGCTCTTCATACACAAAATGTATAACATATATACGAGCCTACAAATCTGCAGACACACACATTTATTTTACTCTTTTATTAAGGCTGTTCCAACACAGCCTATTCCAGTCCGTCCTTTGAACAGACTTCCCAACTCTTGGAGATCACGTCTATATGCATTACAAGGAATTCCACACAGCAGCACCTCAATACCAGCTTGATACATTGATATGTTTGTAGGTCAGATTCTCATCTTCAGTCCAAACTCTGCTGTCATTCAGACAGCTTAGCAGGGTAAGGAATTTTCTGGTTCTTCCTAATCACTCTAATACATTGCCATGCAAGACCAAGAATATGTGGGTTCAGGGAGAAGAACAGACTCCCAAAGAAGGTAGTTCCCCTTAATGAATAAGGGCTGTAATCACAGGAGTATTGTATAAAGAGTGGGCTCTACACATCTCAAGTGCTGCCAGTTGTAGCAACATGTGCAGCCCACATGGGCCTATGCATATTCACAGACTTGCTGATTCACAGAATTTTTGGAGTTGAAAGGGACCTCTAGAGATTACCCAGTCCAACCACCCCACCAAAGCAGGTTTGCCTAGAGCCCAGGGTTGCATCCAGGCAGGTTTTGCATATCTCTAGAGAAGAAGACTCCATAATCCCCCTGGGCAGACTGCACCAGTGCTTCATCACTGTCACAGCAAAGAAATTTTTCCTCATATCTAAATGGAACCTCCTGAATTCCATCTTGTGCCCATTGCCCCTTGTCCTGTCACTGGGCACCACCGAAAAGAGTCTGGATCCATCTTCCTTGCACCAACCCTTTATCGTGGATGATGTTCATCAGTGAACAAATCCAAGCACACACATGAAAACAGATTCTGTGAGGAGCTGTGAGGCTAGTGAAAGAGGAATCGCTTTCTCCAGAACCTCTTGATTCTCTAGTTTCAACATCTTTCTACAGGTGCCATTATCTTAAAAGACTAAAATTCTAAATTTTAGTTTTAATTTTTAGTTTAAAGTTAATAATAGTGTTTTAGCTGGAGAAGCTTTTGAGTGAAACTTCTGAGGAACGGAAGGGACCACACTGCCGCTCTCGATCTGCAGGCTTGCTCTGTCTCCCAGAAGTCATGGTGAGTGTGGGGAGGGGTTACGGTGAAGGTGAGGGGGGGGGCGTGGTGGGGGGAGAGAGAGGAGCCAGGCGTGGGGGTTTCGGTGGGGGGCGTATCGGTAAGAGGGGGGCTGCCTGGAGGAGGTGAGGAG
>JAAGNO010027600.1:714-10993 GCA_033439905.1 Ceryle rudis
AAATCGTCAGTAAAACGCTCCACAACAAAAACCCCCCTTCTTTTTTTTTTTTTTTCTTTTCTTTTTTTCCCCCCCCCCCCCCCCCCCCCAGTCTGCAACTAGCATGTCCTGCTCGAAGAGTGCACCAGGACTAACGAAAAACCGTGGCCTCTTTGCTAAGTAAAAAAAGCTTTAACGATTTTTTTTTCTTTTTTCTTTTTAAGCTGTGTGCTTTGGCAAGTGTACTTGTACTCATGTTTCTCTGCATAGAAGTCAAAGGATCAAACGGAGTCCCTGAAATCAGTTATATCTTTATTATTTGAGGCAAAACCTGAAGCATTCTAATTCTGAACTAATGTAATAAAGGACTAAAAACCAATCTGAAGAGAAGGCTTTTTGGTATCTCACACATACACCCACAAATTTTCTTCCCTGCATCTATAATCATGACCAATAATTCCCCAAATGTAGAGTATGACACATAGGACCAAACCTTTTCACTGGAACTACAAAAGTAATTCACACCCCGTTTGTTTAAAGAATTTGTCTCTTTGCTCTCCAGCTTCAGAGGGTGCATAATACTGAGGGATGCTCTGGACACACACTTTCAGACTGCAAACCAATCTTGCTCCTTCCTGTAATCCCTTGTACACCCACACTAATCACTAACCACTGCAATTAACAGGTTCAGTTTAATGTCTCATAGTGTTCTCCACATGAAAATACACTCATGATCTTCAGTTTGCCGATCTGAGTGTTACTACCATATGTAAAAAATTCAAACATTTATTTTCTCAAATGTGATCTTCCAGGCACCCCCTCTCCACAATATCAAAGAGAATCCCCACCAGTCTCAAACTGGTTTGCAACAATTTGGCCTCTTCACAAGTCAGCCTCTCCCTGGACACTGATTCTGGCATCATTTCCATTAAAACCAGCTGGCTGGTGACTCCAAAAACAGAACAACCAGTTCCATTCAGTGGTTTCAGTTAACAAAAAAATCAGTCCATTAATAGACCCGACCTAAAACTGAATTGAGTGTGCACATACACTTACTTCTAACAAACATCAGTACTTTTTCTGACACCTCTCCTGCATATCATGGATGTAGTCATAAGTGTCTGTACAACTGATGCATAATATTCTTGATATGCAGGTGCATATCTGGGTTTGCCAGGAACAGAGAGGTTGACACAGGCCTGTTTAGTGTCATCAACACTATCTAGTGTCGTGCACGCACTCCTAATCAGATGGTGCAACTGCAGAAGAGCAAAGGTCTCTCACCTTACTCCAGGCCATGGCAACGGTGATTGCAGAAAGCCGTAAGGAAAATAGTTATCACCTTCATCTACTGTCATTATTTCCTACTATCTCAATTTTCCAAATACCAGAAAGACTGTTTTGAAAAGGTACTTTTTATGTAGAAATACAAAGCTGATCAGAAAGAAAAAAAAAGGTAAAGCTAATTTATTTTAAAACATGCAACCATTTGTGAAGTGCAGAAGTGAAAACTTTTAAGGTGATTGCTTCAATTTTTTTCTTTTTTTTTTTTTTTTAAATCTTCTTACTCAAGTTCTCAAATTCCCACTTTTTTAGTTAAAGTGTACATTTCATTTACAAGTTCACTCCTAAAGTTTAGTTCTGGAAATGTTATTGAATTATTTGCTGCACAGGCAACTATGGACTTTTCAAAGGGGAATTTTGCTCCAAGAGATCCTATTGGTGACTTCCAGTCCTCCTAACAGAGCACAGTGGCTGTGGTTCAGCAGTTAGCAGCATTAATCAGGAGTCTACATCCCACAGTTTAAAGCAGTGAACGGGTAAGGTAAACAGCTATAAATCCTTATGTCTTAGAGAGAAATCCTGCATTAGTCTAAGGTATGAGAGGGTAAAAAAGGAGGTGAAAAGAGCCTTTTCTGACTGTTGTTAATATGGAAAGTTTGCACGCTAGTTCTAGCACCAGGTGAGAGGGCAGCTGACGCACTGGCTGAATTAGCTCTTCAGGCAACTGAAAATGGCTAGGTCACCAGTTTGCTCACAGGAGAAAAGTTGTGCCTCAGGAACAAGTCAAGAGAGAAATGACTACTTTTAGTCAATTAGAGTATCTGTCTTGCTATTCAAAATACTTATAGTTCCCTTCCTATTTTTCTAAGAGTCCAGTCAGGTGGACCTTGAGTCCCCCCAAGTGGTCTCAGGTGTTGCTTACTGCTCTGTGCAGTGCAATGGTGAATCTGGGCACAGGACGCCATGGGAGGTTTCCTAAAGGCTTGCAAAAGGACAGGAGTGTTTTTTTACTGCCTATGACCCTCTACTGAGGCACTTCTCAGAGTAAACTTCAGTGAGCTGATCTGCTTCCTCACCTTCTGGGATGGGACCATTGTGATTTCTTCTCTTACATCTGTTATGCCGGAATATACAGAGAAAGAGGGATGGAAATTTTAAAATTAACATGAAAGCCATTTTCATGTGTATCAGATTCCTACATTCCTCCTTTTACAGACTTTGGAAATATGTTCTGTGGGTGTTGGCATGAGGTGGATGGTGAGCTGTTATCCAAAGGAGCATATAACGAGCCATTGTTCCTGAAGAACTGCCCTGGTACTAGACAAAGAAGAGCTGGGATGATAGTACAGAGTGATGAGAGCTGGTTTGTACAGTCAGCACAGATATCCAGAAGCACTGTCTCCATTTGCCTGAGCCAACAACCCTGCCAAACAGCTCATGAGCCCTGTGGTGGACAGAGTACATCTTACTATGCAGGCAATGCTTATTGGGTTGGCTAGCCATGCCAACTGTGGCTAGGCTGCTTTTAGAAAGTCATTACATGCCTGTTAAGAATAGAAAGAAAAGAAGTAACACACATACAAAATTACACAATCAGATGCTGAGCTATATTTAATTTTCTCCCTGAAGATCAGCTCATTGTATAGAAATTTAGGAAAATATATTATGGTGAGGTGACATTTGGACAAAACAGGGCACAGCTGAAATGGAGTTACACTTTTTATAAAGAACTCGGTTTATTTATATGTCCATGTTGTGGTTTTGGTTTGTTTGTTTTGGGGTTGTTTTTTGGTTTGGTTTGGGTTGGTTTTTTTTAAAGAAAACAGCATGAGTGCTGCCTTATTGCCAAAACATAGATACTTCATTGTTACAAATTCATAAACACCATTAAGGTTAATCTATATTCTAAAGATCATCAGCTTTCAGCTCTTCCTCACTTAAAACCAACCGATATGAGATACATACGCACTTTCAAAGAAGTGTCTACAGGCCAAAGCCCTGCTTTGACCTAGCTTTACTCTTCAGGGCTTTCTATCTTGTTAAGGAATCCAAAACTGAACCATAATTCAAACATTTTAGCTACCTTGAATTTGGCTATTTTTTTTTCTGGGGTGGCCTGACCTTGCTATTTTACCCTGACTTCCAGAGGACCTTAGCATGGAAGTGAGGACAAGAATGAACTACTGAACTTTTCTTTTTTTCCTGCAATGAGGTATCAGAGCACATTATACTATTAGATATGCTCCAGAACACATACTGTAGATAAATTAGCAATTTTCTCATCTTTCTGAAGTCAGAAAACTTCTTGATTTGATATAGCACTTACAACCTAGATACTAAAGGGCTGATTCCTAGGATGGTTACATAAGAATTCACAAACCCACTACATTTTGCATGATATATTTTTTTTAATGACTGCTGAAAGCTGCCTATGGGGACAAAAAATAAAAGCCACAACTATGGATTAAGCACAATAAAAGCTTTAAGATATATGAAACACAGTTTTGGACTCAGATATTTAATTCTGCTTTCAATTTGTGTCCATATTACTTAAATTCCATAACTGTGTATTTGCTGATTCTAAAGTTTCCTGTGTACCTCGAATTTGACTCTGAATAACCATAACTAAACCCTGAGCCTACCTAGGACCCCGAAAGTATCTATTTCTCTGCAATAATTCCCCAAGGTGCCTCACCCAAAAGACATCTCACAATTCCTTCTGGTAATCGCTGGATCAAGTTCCTTATAAACTACAATTACATTTTCTCTAAATAAAAATGAACTGTACACAGTTGTGTTATTGTTGCTCAGCTTAGTCAGACACCCAGGAAATGGAAGATAAAGACTCAGTGGTTTGGTTTTGTTTTTTGTTCTTTAAAGCTGAAACCACAATTTCTGTATTTAAAAGAAATTTAAGAAATGGAGTAGAAGTCAAAGGATGCATGGTGTTACTTTGCCTCTCCATGGCAATATCTCCATGCATATTGGCATACAAATCATTAAAAAATTAAGCAATTTTATCCATCCCTAAGCGAGGCAAGTGGAGGTAGGTGGGGTTAAAGACACAGCCCTGCCCTCCATGTTTCTGCTGGCCAGAGGGTGGTTTTTGATTATCTAACTGCATCCCCACGCTGGACCCTTCCTCTCTGCTCCAAGGGACAGGCACCAAAATTTCTTAGGTGAACCAAGACCCCAGCAAATAGCTGCTCATTACCTGACATAATCATGCTGAGAAACCCAGAGGCAGCTATTACGTGATGCGGTGTGTGAAATGAAAAATCCAGAGCATTACGAAGCCGGGCTGCATACGCCGGAGGAGGATTGCGGCGCCTCATGAACGGTGGGTTGCTGTGCAAAAAGGCTCAGGCAGCACCGACAGCAGCTGGAGAAACAATTGCAGCCCTACTTTTGGAAAGAAAAGGCAGAGTGCCAGATGGCAGCCGACCAGAAGACCTGAGGTCTAAACAAAAGCCCTTAAAAAAAAAAAAAAAAAAAAAGAAAAGAAAAGAAAAAAAGAAGCCCAAATCCTAACCAGGGAACTAGTTCTTCGGGGCAACACAAATTTCATTGAGATGAATTTAAAAAAAAAAAAAAAGTCCATGCTGCCTGTTGCTTTTCCAAAGAATACATTTTCTCAGATACCTGCACCAAAAAATACAGCATAACGTTACCTAGCTTATTCATAAGTCAAAAACCACTAAGAAAAAAACAAAACCCAAAAAACTTCCTTCAAGGGGAGTTTGATGTGCTGCTTAGCCTGCTCTGTCATTTTTCTTGTCTCTCTTCATAATCCCTATGTAACCCAGAAACGGCCAGTAAAAAAGAGAGACCCTCTGCTTGTTTAATTACTTCCTGAAAATTTGACAACTACTACTTAGGTCTCATTGGATAATCTACTTTTAAATTGCTTAGTCTTTCAAAGACAGCATAATTATTTGAGTACACTTACTTCCCTAGCTATACATCATGCCTATCAAAATTAAATGCTTCCAACATACCATTGCAGTGTTTTAACATTTCGCTTCTGTAATACATTTAACAGTAAATTGATCCTATATTTCCTTTTTAACAAATTTTCATACCTTTCGCAGTAAAGCGCAGTTAGAAGTTGGATTTTTTTTTTCTCTGATGAGGGAATAAAGTTATTTAAAGAATGATAAATAGTCTTATAAAATACAAAGCTTGGTGGCAATATTTGTAATGCTCAAAAAATATTTCCTTTATTTCTGCTTTAAAAAAGACTATTTCATTAGTACAAATAATTTCTGAACAAAATATGTGAGCAGACATAACTTCCTGAGTCTACAGTTTTGCTCTACATACAGCCCAATATTGTTATCTCAAAGAAATTTATGTGATTTTCCTGTGAAATTTTGTGAAGATTTTTTCAAAACAATAAAGCATTTACAAAAAATGATGAATAAACAATTTAACATACTCATTTAGCAGACTATTCCAGTGACATTTTAACTCGCGAGTATGCCATTTTTTAGAAGTGTTTTCCTGTGAGCCACATGATTATTTCTGCTTATCATCAAAACCCCCAAAATGCTCTTAACAACACGTTTTGATTCATCATCAAAATATGCACTAAGCGCTTATTCAGGGCACAGTTATTGCAATGGTCGTGTGTGTTTTTCAAAACTGAAAGACTACCCCACACAGTACTAGGATTACTTCTGTAGAGAAATGGGAAGCTAAAATCAGTCATGACCACAGACCTCTCTCCCAGATATTAGCATCACTTTTGAACATTCCTCTCAGGATATGCTGAATTTAAAGTTGAGGGTTTTTTTGTTTGTAGTGAGACATGTCAATAAACCACATTTTTCAAAAGAGAGAGCAGCTATATTTGCAGGGATGCATGCAGGCTCTCATGGTGTATCCTGTTGGTATATGCACCACATGTGCTTGTATGCATGTGAGCCAGAAGACTACAGCACATGTGCACATGTGCAGGTCAATCCAACATGAGCAAAACCAAAGGCAAAGGAGGTAAAGCAACAGCACGTAAAAAGAAGGAAAAAAAACAAAACAAAAAAAAAAAAAAAAAAAAAAAAAAAAAAAAAGAAAGAACTCCCCCCTTGGTTCTAAATCATCACAAAGAATGCAATATCCTGTTATCTATTGTAGTAACATCATATACAAAATAAAGAAACAAATGTTGCCCGTCTGTGAAGGGAGATAATAAAAGATGGATTCATTAAAAAGAAAAAGAAAAAAAAAACAAAAAAACCTGAAGAAAAAAACAGAGAAGAAATATGTTGTTTGAAGCCATACTCAAGAAAAGCTCAGGCTGACATAACTTTTAAGCAACCAAATTTCTTCACACTGGCTGTTCCTGTTGTCTTATGGAGCAAACAGTACAGACGTGAGATGAAAGACACGTAAAAGCCGTTGGATTTTGCCACAAACCTCTTTCTGAACCACACTGTTGACCTAGTAGAGGTGAGTTTTGAATGCTGGTCTCCAGTTATTTTTTCCTACTACAGAGACAAAAACCACTAAAAAGCACCAACTGACTATGTTTTTGGGAAGCTGATAACAAACGTGTTTTACTCCAAAGAGAATACTACTCACCGAGCACTAGTGTCAATATAAAACATCTATCCAGAATACCTCCTCAATTCTGTTATTATTGTTATCTAACAGTGATTATGTAGATATGAGGAAGGCAAAAGTGTCAAGTTGCAACATTAAATGATGAGAAAACAATGACATCACTTCAGACATTAACATTTTAAAATTTAATGTCAAAGAATTAAAAACAGTTATCTACTTGTTTCCAAAATTCTGGTTTCTGATTTCATTAATTTACCAGCTGAAGCTTTGTCCTCTCTAATACCCTAAACACACTGACTTGTTCAGGAAGTACTCAAGTTGGTAAATCTCATTTGAACTTTTGCATGAATATGAAATAAAATTTCATACAAAATGTAAAACTTTTTAAGAAATAACACATAAAATAATAGATACTATGCATAAATAAGTCTTATCCCTTCCCCTATCTCAGCATCAAGGCAAAAAGTGAGCAAAGTGAAAACTGATACACAAGAAAATATTTAGGCACAGTCTGCAGAGCTCACAAGAATGAGCTTGCCTCTGGGAATATTTGTAAGATCAGGAAAGAGTGAGGGTAATCAACTATGCACAGGTTAAGAAATTTTACAGGTTAAGGCTGATGAATGGAAGCATTTGAGGTATATGCCCACAGTCAGACTCTCAGGATCTTATTCAGCCCCCTAATGAAGTCTGGCCAACAATTCCCACTAATGCTAGTGGAAAGTGTTCTGCACTTCTGAAAATTGCAATACTTATTAAGCTGCCTATATAAGAATTAAACTGCCTACATAAGGTGTTTGGCTGGGCAGAAGGCATATCAAAGAGAGGGAATAACGCTCTGTATCCTAACATCTGCACACACGCTTTCAGTGTACTTGGGCTGCTACCATGCATAGTTGGTGCTATTTTTAATGTGGGTAGCACAGTAACAGTTTTATCTTTGTATTAGAGAGTATTCAATAGTACACATAGCTTCTCTCTATTTCCAAGCTTTTTATTTTATCTGTGCCTTAAAGGCAGTAGTTATGTAGATTAACCTAAAGTGTCACATAAATAAAAAAAAAGAAAAAAAGAAAAAAAAAGAAAAAAGAGAAAACAAAACATGAAGGTTTCTTTTAATTTAGTTGATTTTTGATTGTAGTTAGTTGATTTTGATTAATTATCATCAGATTTGGAAAATAAAGACATCTCACATTTCTCTAAAAAAGCAAATTTAATTCTTTTTATTCAGAAAAGTATTCCATAATAGCTTTTTTTACTGAGTATGCTTCCTTAATATTTAAGGTCAGAATAGTCACAATAGAATTAAATCACTCTTCTGAACTAAGCCATGCTCATACAGTGATTTATAAAAATGGATTAGATCTTAAAAATCAATCATTCTAAATGAAAGAATTCCAGGTGACATCCCACCTGGATTTAATATCTAATTATGCACAACAATCTCAAAAGGGAAAAAAAATAACTTCTTCAGTAACTTATGCACATGCATCTTGCATTTCAAACTTTTCTTATATAGAAACTGTTATATAGTAGCAGCTACTCAAGACCTATAATTTAGTTTCAGCCCCAATTTTCAAATTCATGTTATACCAAGTGTCCATTTGAAATAATAATTAACCACTCTTAAACTTCTGATCCATCTTAAAAAGCTTGTACTAAAATAAATTTTCAAACAGAAGTTTGATCCAGAATTCTCAAAAATACCTGAAAAAGAAGGTGCTCTGATAATGGTTTACAATATTCATAAACAAACAAAAATAATAATAATAAAAAAATCAACATTTACTTTCTCTTTCCTGGTTTTATATGCTGTTGATTTGTTCTTGAAGTGTTAGAATGTTATTTTCTAGCTTCTCCTTAAACCTCATTCCTCTAACGAGGCACTGCAGAGCTGCTACACAACAACTGTTTTCCTAACATACAAATAATTTTCTCGGTTAGAAATTTGTCCTTGTTACATGCATGTTCCTTGTGGCAAGGTCTGGGGGAATCCTCATTTCAGTAAAATCTGTTTCCCAATTGATCGTGATGGAGTCAGCTTTTTGTAAAGATAAAATGTTTCTGCGGAGGTAAGAGTGCCATGAAAGTAGAAACAACTCAGCTACTGTAGTCAGACAAGTATTTCCTTATTATTAGAATAAAATAAAATAAATCAACTCTATAAGTAAATGTAATAAGTTGGGGTTTTTTGACAATCTGCAATAAAAAAGCCAATTGGGACAGAGATTCCTCTTTTCTTTAGGGGTTTCTTTGTACTTACTTATTTTTGACTTTGAAGAAGGGTAAGAATTATTTCTTTAAACAACTGTCTGCAGATTAAAATTAACACTGTACATTTCAATTATTATCAATTCTTCAGGGAATCAAAAGAGTTGGTATCTTTTTAATTAAAGTATTTTTATCAGATAACCTAAGCCTCTAAAGCCATATATTTGATTTTAATTAAAAAAAAAATTCTGGTTGTGATCATTGTTCAGAATTAATATACCAAATAAAATATGGGAAGAAAGGAGGTAAGGGGAGGTTATATAGTGTTACCTGATAAAAGGAGACAGTAATATTTAAAATGAGGTAAGTGTTACACCGATTTATGATGTATTTTATCTTCTAGAGAAACTCTAGTTTATCGTAGCGTCGTTCAGTTTGAAACGTCAGCTGTATATCTTTCTGCTTTTGAATGTAACTCCAGGTTGAAAGGAAAAGGTTTGCAGTGATGTGATGTGATGTGATGTATAAGCAGATCAAAAGCTTGGCATTTTTTCTGGGATAATTCACTTTTATATTGAAACATTTTTGTTGTCATAAATACATAAATATTATAAATATCTTATAAATATCTTGAGAGAATATTAATTAATAACACTTAACATGCCTCTCATCTTCATGGTGCTGTACAAACACCTATTAATCAGAAAAGACAAAAATGTTCCTTTTGTTTTAGTCCCCACTCAAATGATCCTGTAAACATCCTCATCCCTAAAGCACTAGCACCAGGATTTGTATTTTTTTCTTGGCTTTGAAAACAAAACAAAATATCCCTCATAGTCTTTCCTTTGTATCCATAATATATTTGTATCGAGAGTCTTGCCAGTATAAAAGTGATCTAGTTTGTAAGAAAATAGAAATGCTTACGTGGTGGCCTTCTAAATATAAATATAGTGTCCACCTAGCACCATATTGATAATGCATTTATTTTCAGCATATACACCAAAAAAATGTAAATCAGATTCTGCCTCTGTTATGTGTTTAAAAGCAGCATAATCCTTCTAGTTGTTCTTGTGCTCAAAAAAAAAAAAAACCCACCCACAAACAAACCAAAAAGAAAACAAACAAAAAAAACCAAACAAAACCAAAAAAAAAAAAAAAAAAAAAAAAAAAAAAAACCAAAAATAAAAAACATTGAAACACCAAACATCAACCACATTGTCAAAAACCCAAGCCAAAAACTTTA
>JAAGNO010027600.1:11093-25929 GCA_033439905.1 Ceryle rudis
ACACAAAAAAAAACAAACAAAAAAAAACAAAAAAAAACAAAAAAAAAAAAAAAAAAAAAAAAAAAAAGAGACCAAAAATAAAAAGCTTCTAACACCAGAACATCAGCCTCTTAGTCACACACCTAATCTGATCACTTAAAAGCAACCTACCAGTCAAGCACCAAGCTATCCTGTGCACACAGCATGGCAAGCAGAGGCAGCACTTTGCTTCAGCCCCATACTGTGCACAAGATGAAAATGCTCTGGCTTATAAGGATGGTGTTGAGTGTTCATTTTTATTTTTTTTTAACTGAAATTAAAGGCCAGTCTGGATCCAAGGATTGCTGTGACTGAAGGAGGAAAGATGGCACTAATTTGTAGATGAGTAGGATTTCATTTCTTTCAAGGTAGCAGTTCCTACCTTCCACTGATTTCTAAACACCGAAGAAACAAAAAAATGTCACTTCTCAGTGATCACTCTCTAAATAAGCTGTTGGTTCCCAGCTCCTAGGATTATACCAGGGAACCATTTACCATTCAAAATCGCAAATCATGGATTGCTGGTCCCAATACTTGAGGGCATTTATCCATCCCATTTCTCTATATGCATTCATATATCCAATGCAGAATATATTTATAATTTTTATTTCATAGATTTAAGAGTATAGAGATAGTTTTAAGAAATTAACTGAAGGAAAAGAAGTTACGGCCTTCATTTGTAGTCTCGGTGGGTTATTTTGTTGTGTGAAAGCTAACCCAGTCCCCACTGAGCACCACTGTTTATTTCCATTTACAGCCATTTGTAGGATAATGTATAATTGTAGCCTAATGATTATAGGTGCCTGACACAATTGTCAGCACACAATATTAAAAGAGTGCCAGCCTGAAGACCCATGACCTTCCACTTTTCATCTGTAGAAAACAACTTTGGTCTAGGTTACAGTAGATTTATTCATTAAGCCATTCAGTTTTTGTATCTCATAGCTTGTTACTGGAGTAAATGGGATAATAGCTATTGTAATCTATAAACCATTAACATATTTGCCTCATGAGACTTCTGTGTCTGGGCTGTATACTTTAATGTTAACATCTCAGATGTAAGTACAAGAAATCAGATCACAACCAGAAGGATTAATTTTTTATTATTACTCTTAAAAAAAAAAAAAAAAAAAAGCCAAATTTTTCCAATTAAGGAAAAGAAGAAACTGCATAAATCTTCCAGAGACTTCAGCTCGCAATTTAAGATCATTATGGTAGATAAGAAATTAATGGCTGTTGAGCAGTCGTATGTGTGTGTTCTGGCAATCTAAATGAGCATAATTTAGACATGTACAACAGCCGGATTTCATTTCTGCATATGCAGTCACTTAGCTTCTCATCGCATCAACCTATTGGATCCGGTGGGCCCATTCTGAACCAGATGAATGCAAAAGGAGAGTCTCTTATTGACTTGGTGTGCTTTGGATTTGGCCCACTGAATAAAGCAGCTCTTGAAGACATTTTCAGACCTTGTCTTTGCCAGACTCCTAAACACATCAAACGTTTGGAGCAAATTTAGAAGCACCACTTGGGGCTTTAATTTTCGTCTGTTAAATCTTCCACTGAATAGCTCTCGGATTATAATCTGAATCATTTATGCACACACCCACACAGATGTACATTCACGGATGTACAAAAAGATGTAGAGCATGAAGTCTTATTTAGGAAATTAAGTGTATGCTTTTCTGATTCCCTTTCATGGTTCTGAAAAGGGAAAAAAAACCAAACCAAAACAAAAACTGTTTCAAGTCTTCTCAAGGCATGAAAGATTCTTGAAAGACCCAAAGCAGAGCAATGACCAAGCTCATTACTGAAACAGAAGCATGTAGGTATCCCTTGATCTTTCTTTCAGTGTTTCCCTGCTAGAGAAGCATATGTCTGCTGTTCTCTAAGTTTATATTAATCCAAGAAATACATAGAACTTTGCAATATTTAATACTGTACTGGCAACAGGTTACTGTTTATTAAAAATATTAAGAAAACAAAGCAAATATAAAATAAGTATTTGTACAGGACCCCAGGGATTTTTTTTTTTTCCTTTGTTTTCCTCTTTCAAAGAAAAACATTATGCTTTTCTGAAACATTGTGCTACTCTGATAAAGAAAACAAAGACATAATCGGGTCTCACTTTTCCCTTGTTCACTGTCTTAGCAAGCTGACTCTGAAGTTTTGGCAGCAGTGGTATACGGGAAGGAAGTTTGCAACCAAATTTCCCCTCTTTGGCTAACAGGCATTTGGTGGAAGATCAACATGCAGGCCAAACTGCTCCTTTGTCATTGGTCAGGATCTACAAATTATAAGGCACTCCAACACGCACAGAACTGTCAAAAGACACCATGGATCACCAGGGAGCAGGAGAATTCACTCCTTCACAATTCTGAAATGAGACTCGATCTCATTCTTTTGCAGTTTGCCATAGCATGGTCTTTCTCTCATTGGTTTTAACTATTCGTTTATTCATACCACCCCTAAACCAAACAAAGTACAAGCCTCAGGCATTTAACTCCATGGTAGCTGCTGTCAAACCTAACATTTTATCACCTGTATTTTACAAAAGATGAACCTAGAGCACAGAGAGCCTGCCATTTACTCCAGTTAAATAATCAAGTAGGAGACCTAAAAATAAAACTTTTCAAGACTCCTATAACCAGCTGTCAGGGTCCCTAGGTACATATCTGTATTTTTCCAGTCACATCCTATGTCCTCAGAATCTAAGGGCAGAAAAGAGCCTTCTTCATTTAAATATATTCTGCTTCCAAGAAAGAGAAACTTTGACTTGTTTGCTATGCTTCACTTGACATACTGCCTCCAGGGCAATGTTCAAAATGACCTTACATAACAGTTTACATTCATAATCCATCACTGCAAGGAGAAATCAAAACAACAGACTCTTTCCCGCTTTGCTCTGAAGGGCTGCTCTTGTTCTATGTTGTGTCCTCTGGAAAGAACCAGTGATGAAGTCAGATTAGAACTACAAAAAACACAAAACACCTCCCCCCAAAAAATCCAACCTTGGTAATGTGCATTTGCAAATTAGTTGCAAGAATAAGTAGCTTTAAAATGAGTAAATCAATTTTTCTTTAAAGCTCGAAGGCCTTTTTAATGACTGATCGTCAGGTGACAAAGTCTGATGAAATATCTCAAGTGCCACATTTAGAACAGACTAAATATTAATACAGGCACACATCATGCCCTTTTACATGTAAAAGTTAATTTTTTTTGCAGTGACGATTGCATTTAATACAGATTCTTTTCCCTTCCAACTTCATTCTGCACCTATCAATATAATATCCCAGGATCTTGCAAAATAATGTTGTTACTTACCAGAACAGGAGAAACCTCACACTTTCTTAACCTGAAGCTGACAATGAAAACCACCCTCATTTTACTTGTTAATCCAAAAAAAAAAAAATCCCGAAATCTCATACTTACTCACCTCATAAAGTGA
The DNA here is from genome assembly GCA_033439905.1 of Ceryle rudis. Classification (NCBI taxonomy): domain Eukaryota; kingdom Metazoa; phylum Chordata; class Aves; order Coraciiformes; family Cerylidae; genus Ceryle; species Ceryle rudis. The sequence continues at coordinate 14,560 of JAAGNO010027600.1, forward strand.
GTGAATAAACAAACATGACACAGCAGGTTTAGCGATAAGAAGTCAATGAATTGATAAAATCCTTGAATTCTGAAGTATTCTTACTATCACCAGATCTAAACCAGTTTTGCTAAACAGCTCCCCTTCTTTGGTAAGAGAAACAAGGATGGAAGCTTTATAATAGCCTTCAGTGCTTCTTGATAAATAGCAAAAAAGCTCAGTGAAAATGTTCAACTTCTTTATGATTAAAACCCAAACCTTTAATGTAGTTTTTGTTTACCGTGTCATAAGTGCAGTGTTGGAAGTTGTTGCCAAAGAATCATTGGAACAGGCATCACTAAAGCAGTGTCAGCCAGCCAGCTCTTTGAAAATGATTCAGTTCCTCTAGTCTTATGACTAAAATAATATCCAGTGGCTCCAGCTTGAAGCCTGGTTAATACATCTGTCCAGAACACATAATTACTCGGTCATAACATTCCCCCGGCCACCAGCCAACAAACCAATCAGCATCTCTTCCTAACTCACTAGAATTTTTGCTGTGTCAAGCTGTTTGATCTCTAGGTAGTAAAAATGCAAAAAATGGAAGGACACTGCACTGGAAGGTTTTAATTTAGCATAGTTTCTCATGGAAATTAAATCTGAAAAGAAACATGTTTTTATTGACATCACTGAAGTTGAGATTTTCATTCTGCTTCAGGAATGATACTAATGTATCCATCTTGCAGCTTTCTTCTTATCTTTTCACCAGCTAAGATTCAGCAGTGTAATCTCACGTTAATTGTTTTTATAAGGAAACTCATGTTCATGAGGAAGCGGAATGATACAAGCAAATTAAAAAGTCCATTATGTGTGTAACTACCAAGGAATATGCTGCATACACGGTGCATGGAAATGAAACTGAAAGATGAAACATGGTCTGGATTTACACAGATACTACTATCTACAGACGTCTAAGGTTTATTTGTAAGAGTATATGTTTAATTTTCTGAAGCTGTATTTTGAAAACTCTGATCCAGATCCTGAGGCACTGGAATCAATAAAAGCTTTATATCAACTTCCCTAAGACACAGGATGAAGAGAACTGTAGCGTTATACTTGCTTCCCATATCATGTGCCAAAACCGTAGCCAGGAAAGCACTCTTGTGCACATTTCAGCGTAATTCAATCTTTTCTCTACACAGATACAGTATTTCTGAAACGACAAAAGAAATTGACCAAAATTCTACAGTGAAGAACTTAGGCAACACCTTCAAATGTGCAGCCTCAAAGAACCCCCATCATTTCCAAGATTGTAGAATATTTATTGCTCAAGTACTGTAGTTTTACACAGTATCCTTTTTCACGGTGTCTACAGACCAACAAACACCTTTAGCTCACGGCTAGTATTTAGAATTTAAAGTCATTACAGGAATATAAATCAAGAACAACACATCTCCCCTGTCCACACTGAATATTAGTCCTTCATTACAGCAAATAGGAAACAAACTTCCCTAATTTCCTTCGCAAGAGCTGCACCAGATATAGATGCATTGGCTATGTCCAGGCCAGTGCATGGGTAAGGACAGTAAGGTGCCCCTGCTCATCCTAAATGGAAGACTGGAAGGAAGAGGATGTAGCTCTCACCTGGATTCTGCGTATAGGTTTTCTCTCCATAGGAAAAAGGACATGGAAGGAGGAGGGACTGAGAGGATTCCTCTTTCAAACGGAGCTAGGATGTGGTTCAAGTTGACTTCCAGTGAAAATCAGAAGCCTCACTGATTTAGACTTTATATAACTTGTATCACTTGTATCCACCAGAGAATACTTAACATATTAAAACTGAGGGATTAAGCTTGGAAATGCCAGAATAACACTACCTGAATTCATGCAACCTATATGTATTAGTTGCCTCTTTGTGCAAATGCTTTTATGCATCTTTAATTCTATGATCATGCATTAGATTTTCAACAGGAATCCTGTCTTATCTGATAAAATCATAATGCCGCATTTTTTGTGTCTTCTGCATTTATTGTATGCTTAAGTATTACACATAGGCATGTTGTCCAAGCCCTGCTTTGAATGGTTTTATACCCTTCCACCTTTCTCCCTCACACCCAGCTTAATCAAGTGCTTTGCAGATTTATACCACCTTACTACTAAGACCCATGATATTATTGGTATTTTTATCCTCACAGAGAAAATTCAGATCAGGATCAGTCATAACATACATAGTCCTGTGACAAATTGGACTTTAAACACATACATTCTGAAAACCAGCAGTGAACAATTTCAGCAGTAGTTATGAGGGCTCAGTACCCCTGGAAAGCTGGCCACAGGTGTTTCAAATTAATTAACATAAGAAATTATTAATATAAAGCAAATATCCAAATGAGAGCACCAGCATTTGCATACTTTGCTGTTTCCCTCAACTACTGAGTGAAAACACCCAAAAAAGGGGATCTCAAGGTAGCATTCACTACAAGCCTATTTTTTCCTCTCCCTCTACTGTTTCATCTCTTTGCAGTATCCATGATAAGTAAGGCACAACTCCAACAGGCCGTCATCTTAGCTACAACAGGCTCCTCTACCTTGGAGCAGAGCCACAGCACAGTACTGCCATGCAGCACAGAATCAGCTCTCTGGCTTCAGTTCTCATCATCTGCATCAAAAGAAAAGGGAAGAAGCATATCCTCCTTACCCTCTTGTCCTTTAAAAATAAAACAAAACAAAATAAATAAATAAAAAGACATGTTTTATCTTTAGAGAAGCAAAGCTTAGAGAAGCAAAACCAAATGCCCAGTCTCTGGACTTGGTCAAACCAGCTCTGGGGATACTGTGATTAATTTGAAGAATCTCACATTCTTTAGGACAAAGGCACCTGAACACCAGGCTTCTTATTTGAAAACATCTACAGGTTTCCATGAAGGCATTCCCAAGGCTAGGGTTTTAGCTTAAAAAATTGTCCCTCACAGAAACGTAGTCACCTTACATTTTATCATTGGTACAAAGTGCAGAAAGTCTGCTTAGTTGTAGATATGGCTGAGCTTTATGAGGCTGTACATGGGTAACAGCAGGCTAAACCATCACCATCATGTTTTCTCTGGTTGCTTAAATTCATACATATAATCTCAGAAGTAACTTTGGGCACAGGAATTTGGTACACAAGACAGAGTAAAAAAAAAAATTACTAATTCTTGTTTACTGGCTCATCCCTGAGTTACATGCAGTTACTTGCACACCCAGTAACGGTCCAAATTAAAGTAGAGGAGACACTTAAGTAGTGGCCCTATCCATCAGCCAGATTAATTTTGTGAGGCTCCTGGTGTATGCTCCAGAAAACCAAAGATGTTTTTTTCTTGGTGTGGGACAAATTAGCCTTAGTTATTTTGCTATCCTACAGACTTACATTACTTTCTAACTGGAGCTCATTACCTCAGATTGTTTGCAGTTCTTCAGTTTTAAAATAACACATAAAACCCCACTCAGACTCCTTGCTATAACCATAAATGGTTTTTGTATCTTATATTTTAATAACTTAATTTACAAGGATGGAAATCATCTGATGAAATTTAAATACTTGATATGTGTTCACAGTTGTATCCACAGCAAAAACTGCTGTCTACATGATCTTTTATACTTAATGAAAGAAATGGACATTGTAGGCCACATTTTCAAACATCTCTGTCTCCATTGTAAAAAGAGTAAGTTACAGACTATGTGCTCAGGTAGAAGGATCTCAAATAAATAATCACTCTACAGTGCCTGCAGTTACTTTCACCAGCAAATCAGCAATGGACATACACATATTGAATCTGAAGGCAATACCAGCTTCTGGGTTTATAACAGAAATAACAAAAGTAGGTGAATAAATATTCTACATTGAAACAGATCAACTAAATTATTTTGTCGTTCAGACCTGATGCCTGGATGTTCTAAGTCACTATCCATCTTAATTTTCAATTACTTTGCCTAAATAATTGTTTGTGCAATTACAGCTAGCCAGAACTTCACAGCATGATGTGGACATGTTTACTGTGAAGCTACACCAGATATTTAAGTGTTCTCAGTAGAAAACCAAATAATGCAACTCATTTAAGCCACAGTGCAAGAACAGTTTCAAAAGCACATTTCTGTTCTGAAGCAAGAGCTGCATATAAATAAGGCTGTATTTCAGTAGGACTATGAGAACAGGTAGCTCATGTGTAAGTAACAACAGTACTTCCCAACCCATTCATACATAAACGGTAATCATTGCCATTTTTAAACGGAGATAAAAGCTGTGAAGCCTATCCATAGAAAGACCACAGTGACATCTGAAAAGAAACATTAAAACACTGGGCACTTGAGCAGAGTTGTCTGTTAGTTGGTTTAATTTTGAAATCAAATTGCAACCTGGAACTTACAGAAGAATTCGTTGAAGTTTGTGCCCAGGCTTGTTCAGCACAGGAGCACATCTAGAGCGGGAATGCTGTGTGCACCTGGGTCAGAATAGCTAGGTGGGTTTTTTTTGTTCTGGTTCCTTCTTTCAAATCATGCATTAGATTCTGTTGAAAGCTAAACAATTTAATTGCAGTTTGGGAGGGGTGTTCAGTTTGTTTGGGTTCTTGATTTTTTTGGTTTGTGTTTGTTGGTTTGGGGGGGAGGGAGTGATGGTTGTTTTTTTTTTTTTTCTTGTTCCTTTATTACATAAATCCCAAGTGGCTTAATTTGAATGCTTAGGATCTGTATGAAGAGGATATTATATGAACAGACACTACAGCTCTCAGGCTGAAAGTTATTATTAAGACAAAAGAGTGATCCCTCACCCCCCCCTCCCTCTGTTTCTTACATTGGCAGGAGCTGCAGCATTACATGTTCTAATGTTCTGGTCATTCCTACTTTCTAGGGAGCCGGTACACTTGCCAGCATTCCCCCTTCCCTGCTCTTCCTTTCCCAAAGACCCATATTTCAAAGCCAAAGAGCATATTCCCACGATCATTTCTCCATGTGTCCTCTGATTCATTGCTTTTCCAGTCCTAATTATTCTTCTTTGCTTTGCTAGCACTAGGAAAACATATACATGGCAGTTCTCAATAAAATGTTATTAATATATATGTATGAAATGAAAAACAAATTCTGAAAAAATGTACCATGCACCACTTCAGCATGTCATTTAAAAATGGGGAAAGTTGTCCTAATTTATTCCAAAAGTAAGGGTAGTACAGAAATGAAAGAAAGCATTAAGTTTCATCCAGTGGGTCTATGTACTTGAGATCTTATGAACCACTTCAACAGTCCCTCTTCTAATTGTCATTTTTATCCCCTAAATATACCTTGGCCAATATCATTTACATAGATGATGGCTAGTTACTAATTTCTTCCTGAAATTATTATTGTTCTTTCCTAAGTATCATAAAATTCTGATAAAGCCCAGCTTGCCAAAATGCCACCTAATCACAGGCTCTGAGGCTTCTGTTACCCTCTCCCCCAGCAGTGGAAGAGGCACCTACAGTCTGCATTCCCCTCTGGAGATGTCTTTCTATTGTCATGAGACTCAGAGTTAACATAACTAAGGTTAAGTTAAGGTAACATTATCTCAACTAAAGTTATTTCAAATGAGGGACTTAATTTCCATCTTTATGGGTCGTTGAGGTATATCCAGGTCAGTATCTCACAGCATGCTTCATTAAGGCACAAGAGCCACAGCAATCCCTCACACATGGTGGTCTCTTTCCTCTGCTGCCACTCTTTCCAAAGGTAATATTTATCCTTCCACTCAGAAATGAAAATGAAAGCTAGTGTGTGACAGAACGTACAATATGATGCAATGCACTTCATGTCATAGCAAAAACAGCTTACAGACAGGATGCCAGTGATGATATCATTCATAGACAACAGTTAATTTGGAAACTGGAAGGGAGAAGCCAATATCGCTAGTGTTACGTGATTTTGTACTGAAAGGCCCTCACAAATGCACACATGCGCAGGAATGGAATTAAAAGCACTTAGTTTTGGGACTGAACACTACAAAATGTACAGTTGGGAACAACTTTGCATTGGCCAGTAGATGAGATAATTGGCTTTATTCTTTAACGTGCTATTGAATGTATATTAACATTTCCTGATATATGTAGACTTAAACAGAAAGTTGGATACTAACAGAGGGCTTTTTTCCTCCCTGAATATGCATCTTTTCTGAACCATTTATCATGGTTTGCACTGGTAAAAGAAAGAAAATCTTAAATTACTATTAAATACACCTTTGACTAAATCCAGGCTACAAAGTAATGAGCAACTATGTATTCTGGATGAACTCTTTAGAGCTTCTTACAGTCATATATTCATCCCTTCACCAAGACAATCCACTGGACTTCAGGGAGTGTGTGTATATATATATATATTGTACTCTGTGTATATAGATGCTGTATATATTACTGCTTCCTTAAAATAACAGAGTCACAAAAAAAAAAAATATAAAGAATAAAGATGAAAGACATAACTGCTTAGTTTGGAAATTAAACATAAATTGAGGTGGAAGAAATTCTCTTTATTTACTTAGGGCCTGATCCAAAGCTTTTTAAAGTCCATGGAAAGAACATCAACTGCACGAGGGTTTAAATTGTGACACTACAGTTGGATGCTTTGGAAAACTGTCTGGAAAAGCAGCACAAAAAAAAAAAAAAAGCCTACTTAAAAGTAGGGAGGGGCTTCCTGGATTATTTTACACCATTTTTACCTGTAGGACCGTCTTGATCTCAGTTTACAAGGACATGCATTGCTTTACCACAGCTGTGCATGAATAAATCTTGTTAAAATTTCATGGCACTGGATCAAGTGTAAGAAAGGGCTAGAGCAGGAAATAAAATAACTTGGGTAATAGTTACATGAACACTGTAACTAGAGGAGGACACCTGAAAGCAGCTATATCTATGACTTCTGCTGAGGTGGGTACAGCTTTTCATATATGTTTTCCTATTCCATGTCTGTAACAGTGTGAAAGTCAGTACTGAATACTCCCAACAAAATATTCCTCAAAGCTTTCTTCTCGCTCACTATTATATTATTTGCTCCGTGACCATTGCAGGCCATAGTTATACTGCCTGCAATTAAATGAAAACAACTCACAGTTTAGTGAGACTTTGTATAGTATATAAGTCTCAGTCCTATAGTTCCATCAACAGGAAGTATGATAAAAATAGCAGTTGAGAGACCATTAATTAAAAAAGTCTGGTTCTGTGTAATTGACAGAAAATCACAAAATTAAATCATTAATAAAATTTAATTTCTTGTATAAAATTATGATACTGAACTTTTCCTGCCCTGTTTTGATTGTAAGTCATCCGAGGAAAGCATAAAATAAGGAATTTAGTGTTTGCTTGTAAAATCACTGGAAACAGAAACCTGAGCCAACTGAAGTCTTACAGTAAAAAAAAAAAATTTCCTCACCACCACATTGCTACTGTTTAATTGTTTATTACTTTGAAAACATAGTCCCTATAGTAACATTAAAATCTGGTTTTAGGCCAACGAAGGCACACAAGGTAGAACTGGAAAAGATCCAGTTAGTTTACAGCATCACATTTTGCAGTGTCAAAGCAGCAAGTATTTACTTTAGATACAAAGAAATTATAATATCTTGTTTAAATTACATGCTGAAAATATAAACAGACTGAGATAATTTTTTTTTTTTTTTTTTTTATGGTTAGACTCATTGTAGGGAAAACAGCTTGCAATATATGGATAATACTAAACAGATACAGTGATGCTATTCTGGGAAACCTAACTCTTACCTTCAAGAGCCTGTGTCCACTCTTGGAAGCCAGCTGAGAAGTCAGCTGCTTAAAGTTCAGTGACAAAACTTGAAGAAAAACTTCCAAGACAGTAAGTCAGCAATAAAAAGCACGTGTGGGGAAACTTCAGCTTTCACATAAAGAGTAATTTTCATGGGAAGTGAAGCTGTTTGTCTGCCAATTCTATTTATGGCATCTTCAGGTTTCTCCCCACTCTATTGGTAATAGAAGTACCCAGAGTTGTATTTGGATGCCCAAATCAACTCCTTGACTTTTTAGAATGTTGTAAAGGAGTCTCCTAGGAGACAGCTGTGACATTTCTCTCAGCTCTTGATCTCACAAATCTAGTTATTAACACAGATTATGTTCACTGCTTCAGACAACAATTTCTTCCCCAAAATGCTGATATTACCACCTCCACCATTTTCACTACAGTGCATCACAGCATGGTAGGTTGTACTTTATACACAGAAAGCAACCTTTTCTTTGAACATCTGTTTTGTCCCCAAGTTGAACAACATGTTAAGTTCACATAGCATCATGTTCTTCAGAGTATTTCATTCAACGCATGTTCAGCCACACGTTACTTGTTACTTTTCACTGAGCCTCAGTTATTCCCAAGGAGTTGCTCTATCCAGCTCCTCACTCCTCCCCTCCTTACAAGAATAAATCTCAACGCAACACCAAAATAAATGCACAGTGTTATTGCCCTTTCCCCTGAGCCATTACCACACAGCTGAGATATTCACTGGTGCATTTCTGGGAGAAGGCAGTGTCATCCCCCAAAGGTGACCACGAGTCCTCATGAGAAGCTGGGCCAAAGCACGTTCACCCAAGCCCTGAGAGCAATACACACAAAGCAGCATGACCAAGAATGCAAAAAGGCACTCTCTGTCCTGCCGTGGTGATCACCACTTGCATTTTAACCAGTGCTGTGTGGGTGTGTGGCAAGCAAACTCTTCTATGTAGTCTCTATGCCTCTAACAAGTTATTACATAGACATATCAAAACCAGGGGGTCCATTATTATTTTGTATCTTAAATTTACTAGTGTACCCCTTTTCTCGACTTTGTTAGACTGTGTCCTAGCTTGCAGCCTGTGAAGGGCAAGAGAGTATATTCTTTTGTATGAAGGCTAACATATATTTATAATAATTACTAAATTACAAGAAAGTGTTACACTCTTTTTAGGCTAGATTATGTTTTGTGAAAACTTAAATCATTTCTTAATGGCATTACTAGGAACATGGCTGTACATGGAATGGAATGTAAATAGCTGCAATTTTTTTAACCATACCATTCTGAATGATCTCAAACTGCTCTCTAAATTGATGTATGGATAACACAGTTTAGCTGCTAAAACCACAGAAGAAACTGCTATACCACAAAATGGATTAGCACAGCTTATTTTTCTGGCAGAGTGTGTTTGTTAGGAACTCTCCAATAAAATACTGTATTTCACAATACCGGGCTTTAAAGAACACATTAGCAAAGATTCAGTCTCTGTCTTCCAGCCAAGAAGCCCTCACAACCATTTAGAAGGGGGTATTGTATTTTTCCTTGGTTACCCCAAATACAATATTCAAAGAGAGCACTATTCAGAAGCTATCAAGTAGGAACTAATGTCTCTGTCTTCAATTCCCAGAAGATGGTGATGGCATTAAGAGAAATTTAGCATTTTAAATTGCTCTGTTAAAATCAATTCCTGTAAACATGTACTTAACATGTTAAGCAGTGGATATTTGAGGCTGTATAAAGAAACCACTCATAACGGAACACAGAAAAGAACTGACGAAAGGATTCTTCACAATGACTGCTGGCTTTACAGAAAGCCAATTCAGGAATGGAGAAGGAGGACAAAAGAATGGCAGTATGTGGCTTATCAAACATTGCAACATCTACGGAGTGCAGGGTATTGTCACTTTAAGCAAAACCCCTTAAATTCTTATTTGGCTTGGTCGAGAAGCTACCTTTGCAGAGATACACCCTCATTTTCATCTGTGCTTCAGATACACAGGCTAAAGATCACAGTCAGTACTGTTGCTGCACAGACTGTGGTAAAGCTGCCACAAAAGGTTGCACAAACTGACTAATGAACTCCTCCCACGGCTGCCTTTGGCTGTCCCAAATGGGTGCTGTCCTATTGCATATGAAGATGTTCAAACGTGTGCTACAGAGGGCCAAGGAGTCACCCACTGCTAGTGCAGAGTCCCAATGTTCTTGTCTTCTTTCCTACCTTGCATATACACAGTGGTGGGAGGCTGATTTGGCCTATAATTACAGGGCTGTATAATTTACTTTCAGCACACCAGCAAATAATTTGAAGTAAAAAACCCACACAATTTCAGCTCTTCTTAAAATAATCTAATTTCCTGGTTGACAGGTACTAGAAAAACAAGTATTTTTTAAGAATCAGATTTCATACTACTGCAGTGTCCTACAGAGTGTTCCACATCAGAATACAACCTTGTAAAGTGCAAAGACCAAAATTAACAACTTTCTTTGGTTTTAAAGTGGAAAGCCACCATACTTTATATACCCCAAGAAAACAAAGGATTGAAACAGTGCTTACCTTCAAGCACATAACTTTGCAGGTGAGGTGACATGCTCAAAGGTCAGTGCATGCTCCTGCACTTAGCTAGGTCAAGACTGTGAGTTTGCTACTCCTATATTAGAAGCCACAAAAAGACACTTGGGAATTGTGCTGATTTCTAATTCATTTATTCACTTGTACAAAGTTCCCTGTGTCTTCCTGTGGCTCTTATTTAAAAGATACACTGTGTTGCTTATCTATATGTAGCATGAATCAAAGATGCTGAATATAGGCTGAAATGACGGGACTGAGTACCAAGACATGAAAACTACATTCTAAGACTTATTCCTGCAAGATTTAGTTCAATCCAGTTTGATCCACAAAGCAAGCAATGTCATGAGATTAGGAAGCCACTGGTGTAATTCAAGTAATTGAAGTTACGCGTGAGCTTCAGGGCAATTGTGGTCTAAGGGCAAACAAAATTTTCTGACACTGCATCTCTTGTGTAGAAGTTACATTTACCATCCTCCCTCCCCTTAGCATGCACTGTGTCTTTGAAAACAGAGGAAAGTACATTTATTGATGTCACTGTAAAGAACCTCGTCCATTTCCTTAGCTGTTGTTTAATGATGAATCATATTTTGATATTATTCCTCTGCAAGGAAGGAGGAACAGACTACAGACGACTTGGCACAGAAAGTGCCAAGCTGGAGGGAAGCAATTATCTTTCTAGCTTAACTCAGAAAATCAGAAACACAGCTCATGTCTGGATTTCCTTAACACTATTAAGCAAAGATAAAAAATTTCCAAACAAAACCACAGAATATTAGAGACGGACTTTCCAAGCTACTTCCAAAGATGCATTCACTAAGGTTGTACACGTACTTCTCACCCAGAAGCTCTCATGTTTGCATTAGATCATGACAGCGCACACTCTGCACAAAGCAGGAGCTAATTTTTCATTTTAATCACCTAAAGTACAAAGCTGGAACTCTGAAATGGCAAGGGTTTGGTTGGTTTTTTGGGTTTTTTTTTGGTTTTTTTTTTTTTTTTTTTTTTTTTTTTTTTTTTTTTTTTTTATAATATACATTACTTTGTTGATTTAGTTTTA
>JAAGNO010027603.1:0-17142 GCA_033439905.1 Ceryle rudis
AAAAAAAAAAAAAAAAGAAAAAAAACACAACACAACCACCAAAACCACAAACACAAAAAAACAACCCCCAAAAATTGAAAATACGAATAAATGGTATTAGTGAATCTCATTTTCCAATTTGACTAACCAGGAAAACAAATTTGCAGCATGTCTGACTTCTCTTTTTGCTCTGTTCTTAGCACCTATGATATGTAGGACACATATACAGAAGGACACTTCAAGATACTGTTTGGAGAACTGAAAGATTTTCAACAATTGCTTTTTGTTGTTCTTGTTAACTTGCAGATTTTAGAGGATCTATACTGCTTTTTTTGTGAAACACTGCAAAAAGCTCATTATAGGAAAAGCTAAATTTCTACTTCAGACATGCTAATGCATTACAAGTGCATGTTGTTAGAACCAAGTTAATGCCTTAGAATGTGTTTTGTGATTAAAAAAGTATTTCCAGGATGTGAATTTTTCTTTTTTACTTCTTTGTACTTTGAAAGTCTGTTTCCCCAGGACATTTTGTGAAAGAAGGAACCGTAAATGCCAATGCTATTACTACCATTATGGTTGTAGTTATTACACCAATAATCATACTAGCTAGTGTTTACTTTTTTATGGTATAATAGCATCAAATTTGGGATTGTGCTCTGTACTTACAAGCAAGGATTCATTTTATGTTTAAAAGTTTATGTTTTTGAAGTGACAACTAGGTATTGTCCTGCACCTGCTAAGCAGAGTATCTCTCTGTGGTTGGATGTTAATTTTTTTTCCTCCTCTTGTGGAGGCTACCTTATAAAAATGGATTTGATTTATAACAAAGAACCTTCTGGTTTTGGCTGTGATTTTCCTAGTTAGCTGCAGCCTAGGAATATGTAACTGAAAATAATTAGTTGTCTGATCTTTAAGCTTTTGAAGAGTTTACACCTTCTTGTCTTTTCTTAACCTTTTGTAAGAGTACAACTCCTATCTCAATTGAGAGTATAAGGGACCAGTATAGATCTACTAAACAAAAAGTATGAGTTCCAGAAGGATTCATTGCTTAACACCACAGGCTGATCCTCTAAGAGGAGATTAACTGGTGACAGTTATTGTTGAAGTATTGCTCTTGGAAGCAGAAGGGAAGGAAAAACGAGTCTGCGTGTTCTGAACTGCTTTTTGATGATGATGCACTTTATATTAAAACACAACAGATACCTCTTCCTGATTCAGATCTCCCATGAGACCATTGAACAACATTGTTTGGGACATTTCTGCATACTAAGGGCAGCATGGAAACAGTGTAAATGTTATCAGCTATGTCTTAAGTAGATGTACGTACTATATAAATATTATAGTATTTTTTGTCCAGTTCTTATGCCTGTATAAACTGATCCAGAGGTTTGATCATGTAAAATCATTGAAAGGAAGTGTAGGGTGGTTATTTTATTTTTAATCATGCAATAGAATTTATCATGTATTAACTTAATTTTTTTTAACACATTCACATTTTCCTGGGTAGATTTCAATGTAGAAAACAGATCAAAATAAGAGTTATATCAAATTATTCTCTTAGTCGTGAAAATAGACGGAATGCACCAGAGAGGCTGAAGAACCAAGCAAGTAGTGTAAAATATGAAAATGGTAAATTCAAGTTTGATACATTTCAATACTACTCAGTGAGAATAGTGCAAGAACAATGTATGGATCATTCCCTCCCCCCCCCAGCTCTGCTGTACTGATTATTAAAATATAACAAATGCAGTGTAAAGAGTTTTTGGAAGTTCTTGGAATAAGTTGAGTTTATAGTCTTGAAAAGTGTTCAGGTGTTAGTTTCATGTAAGAGTACAATGAAAATTTATTATTTTGAAGTTATCTGTGTTATGTTATACCAGATCTACTGATCTTTGAACTAGTTTGTTGAGAACTACTTTAAGTTTTAGCAGGGAATTCCAGAAATTTACTGGGGCATCACCTTTTTTATCACTTACCTGTATCTGCTTATGGAAATGATGACTGTACTATCTGTGGCTTCTCTTAAGTAATTGCATATCTGGAGTGTCTTCTGTGAGGTGCACGTTTGTTGGCATGAAACCAGAACTGGGTTGTAAAGGAGCAAATGTTCAGCCTGTGTGCTGATTCCATACTGAAATATAGTTTGATCTGGTTCTGGTTTTGATTCTTGTTGGTGACTTTCATTCTAATTAGACTGACTTTGTCAGTAACTTGTTCACATATTTGACTGTATCATTACAGGTAATTTTTGTTGGATATTCAGGTCTTGGCTGGGCAAATAAACAGAAGTTTAACGTAATCAGAAGATAGCAAGAAAATAACATAAGAGACGGGGTTACTCATTAATAGTGGAAGTTTTAAATGTAGATAGCTAATGAGCACTTTGCATGAATAAGAATGCTTTTAGGGTTAACCACTACTTTTACATTGGTAACTCCCTTTGCAGGAGTTGCCTTTCCGCCTGTTAGTTTTTTTGTGAGCAGTTGTGAGAAAGCAGTCAGGAACGAGTTGAACACAGTTGCTTACTGAAGGGCAACAGTTATCATACCGAAAGTGGAAGTTCTGCTTTTCAGAGATGGAGTCATTGACCTCAATGAGTGATAACCTTGAAGTCAAGAGACTAGATTAATGCTCTACTTTCTGTATTTGAGATCAGAAATGTGAAAACCTGGACAGCTAAAGTTAGATTCGTGCATCCATATTTAAAAAGAAGTTGCCTATTTAAAAGAAAAGATTTTTTTTTTTCTTTTCTTCTTCCCCCTTCTCCAAAATTGCTTAGTACCTGTGATATTGAAAATACAAGTTTTCAACCTCAGCCCTCATCTAAAAGGAAACAAATGACAAAAATCCTGTTCAGGGTTTTGGCATGGAAGTACAGCCTGGTGGAGAATGCTACTTTTCTTACTTAGGAACAGACTGAAGCATCTAAACCAGAAAATGTTCAGAGGCTTCTGCTTTATTTAATTTGCTTCCTCCTAAGAGCAGCTCTCTTCCTCATAAGAGAGAGAGGTGAGAGTTCCTATAGAAAGCCCTGCTGGTAGGTGTCTAGGGCTTTTTCCTGTCTGGAAGTTTCATTTGTGTTTTGCACCAAGAGTAATTGAAATAGTTTTTCTTAGGCTGTTCATAAGAGCACTCAGTGGGGCTCACAGGGACATTGGGTGACGTTGGTCAACAGTAGCTTGTTTCTTCAGGAGGGCAGGAAGAGGGTGGGGGACACCGAGCTCCAGCCACTGCAGCCAAGTCTCCCTCTCCTGTGTTGGCAAAGTCGAGATGTCAGCTCAGGGGACCATCAAGACAGGAGATTCAGAAGAGCTTTGTGCTTTCAAAAGCATTACTTTGTTCCATAATGCCTGTCATAAAAGTATCTTAAAAGTACCGACATATAGTTTGAATATTTTGGAAAGTAATTTCTGCTAAGCTTGTACCCTGATTTATGTTGTCCTCTTTAAAAAACTTTGAGATAATTTTCAACAAAGTATTAAGTGATGAGGACATTTCTTTTTAATGAACAGTAGAGCTCCAACAGTTATACAGTGAGGCTGAAATGTATTTCTGTTACCAAGCAGAGACTCACTTAGACTTGAGAAAAATGTGACAAAAAATTCAGATTAAGGATTACGGTCTTAGATATTATAAAAAAAAGAAAAAATTACATATTCCAAAAGCATTGGTCAGCCCATGGAGAATGACCAAGGTCTACAGTGAACATAACACTACAAATAAAGAGTCTTTCTGAGAGCCCTTAAAGTCATCAAATGAGCAGCTGTAATGAAAAAGCCCCTGTGGTGTCAGAGTGTTCAGTCTGTGAATGAAAAGTAAAGGTTCTCTTGGGTAATGCAGTAATAGGATGGCTAGACTGCATTTAGAGCTGCTAATATAGTCTCGGCATTGTGCTATATCGTGTTGACTTACTGCTTCAGGTGTTGGCGAGTGTGAGTGTTACTGTCTTATGCCTCATATTGTATAGCAGACAGCTTCTTTTTTTGTTCTGTTCTGTGTACTTTTACTGGCAGACTGCAATCACAGAGTGATACCATTTGCCTGAGTTGGGAGATTTTTTGAATGTTAGGAGTGGGGATAGGCTTTGAAGTGAATCTTAGCCCTGTGCTTCTTGGATTAAGGCCACTGGTTTGTATCTAGAGGAAGCTTCTTCCCTTGAACTCAGCAACAGGCAACACTAGTTGAGGAGCTTGCCTTTTTACAGCTTTTTAAGAATCACATCTTAAGTCTTGCATCCCTAAAGTACATCCTAGGGTGCAAATTTTTTCTTGCACACAGAAATAGCTTTACTTGGATTTGCTGTCTGTGGAGACAGAATACCCTAAATTCATCAGTTTTGACCAGCCTTGGCACTAAACAAGCTTAATAGAAGCTTAACTTACACATGCACCATTTTAGTTCCTTAGCATATCCTATGGAGAATCCATAAGCAGAGGAATAACTGTTTGTAGGAGGCATCCTGTTTTTTGAATCATGCAGTCAGATGTAAATGACCTCTCCCACCGCCCCTGGGCAGTTACATTCTTTTGGGGTTAGGTTTTAAGATACAGAGGGAGAGGCCATATAGGATGGCTCTCTTGACAGCCAGTCCTGAGTACTTGATAGTTCTGGTAGGAATTGTCAATATTTTATCAGGTAGGTGGGGTGCAAGAACTGTGCAAATATTGTTCATAAATCTTGCTGAAACTGGACATTATGTCTTAAACACTGTTAACTTCTCTGGTTCTAGTCAGCCTGCTCTTCCCTATTCAGTTCAATTTATCCTGTGATATATAGCTTTTAATATGTTTATGTTGAGTGCTGTTCCAGACAGTGGTGGCCACATGTTAGCCTAACTGGTGTGCCAAGCCGGTTTATTACCAGCTTGTCAAAGCAACATACAATACACTAAGATTTGATGACGGAGTTTTTTGCCTAGTTGCATGTAATGGAGTATGTGTTCCTCTCACCAGGTTTTAGAATAGTTTCTATGTCTTGATATGCAGTCAGCTATCCATGCTTGCTAGCTTGCATATTTCCATGAGATAACTTAAGGACATACTTGTGAGCCATTTTATGTCACTAGATGCAGTTCAGACATAATCTAAGTGGGTCTAGTTAAAACCTTCTGTACTAAGGAACAAAATTAATCTTGGGAAATGTCGTAAAACTGAGAATGTTTCAGTTTTCAGATTTTCATCTTGACACTCTACTCTCAAAAATACGTATTTGTTGATAAGCTGTTGTGGACAATGATAAGATTAGAGGGCGAGAAACAATCATTTGTTTTTATGAGTGGTGGTGAGACATCAAATTTGCAGTTTTGACCTTTCAATTATCCTGGCAATGGTGGGTAATAAGCAGCACAACATATATTGATCAATCAAAGTGACATTTTGAAACTGTGTTTCTGAGGCCCAGCACTTCATTGATACTTACATCTAACTCCTGTTGACATTTTGTTGAGTGAAGTGCCTAAATATCTTTGAAGATCTAGGTTTTAGAATATTGCAGATAGAGACAGCTGTTGAACATGTTTTCTGTAAAGGTGGAACAGGTGGCAGCAGTTTTGTTCCAGACATAGAGGAGTTGATTTGTTCTTGATTTCCTTCTCCCCCATGGAAATCTATTGATGTCCGTGTTTTCCTAACAAATTGGTTATTATGGGTCCCTTAAACTGAGGACACAAACATAGTATTAAGTTCTATTTGTCCTGGTTAGTTCTGGTGCTTCTAACTGGTTTCTTTCTTTGCACACACTGACTTCTATTTCATTGTCTTACTGAATCCACTTTATGTGTGAACTGAGAATCCAAGCTAAAGTTCAGTACACCACCCAACACTGTTACCTTGTCTCTCACTGTCTTTCTTAAAATTCTCTGTGATGTTAGTATTCATGCACCTTGCCTATTTGAGGTCAGTATTTTGGAGTGAACTTGCCACTTGTTCGCACTACCTCTGCAATGTAATGTCGAGAGACTGTTAGATGTGCTCTGCCAGGAAACAAAGTAGAAAGATTGAGTTTGCAAAGGTTGATGAGGTTGATTTCATCCTTACCTGGTTTGCGGACACAAGTGATGTTTTACCTGGTTATGTAGGCAATATAGAATAGAGAAGAAACATTGTAATATTGTGATGATAGTTCTCCAGGGCTGTCTCACCATTCCACAGGAAAAAATAACCATTCTGGCAATACATGAAGATCCCGGTACAGACAGCAGTGATTATAGAAGCTCAAGAAGTGAAATGAATACAACCATATTTTAATGGAATCCTTTTTTAAATGCTAGCTTATTTGTAGTAGAACTTCCATCCATCTTCATGGATGATTCCTCCAAGGTCATGGAATATGCCTAGATGGCTTGAACTGAGACTGCAAGATATTATATATTAGTAAAAGTATATATGATTTCACCTGTCATATTAATATGACTTCTGAGTTGCTAGTAATGTCTCTCAGAAGTAGATCAGATCCTTCTCTTTGAGTTGGATTGAGTATAAAACTGGTAAGTCATATCTTCATGTAGGTATGGAATATTGGCTTACATATATTAGATCAGCTTATTACAAACTGTATTTTTTAAAAAATAGAAAATATATATTTACCAAGTTTTATACATTCCAGTAATAGGAGGCTTTGTGCTACCTTGGAACGAAAGGATGATTTTGCCCTTTGAAATATCTCACTTTCTAAAGTTCATCAAAATATTGGTGAAAAGCAATGAACATCCATCATACTTTAGTTTACAACTTCTTTTTTAGGTGGTGTTCCATCTTTTTATGTTAAGATGATGCTTTAAGTGGACTATGTGTTAACTCCTTAAAGATTGCAAAAAAGTAGTACTCTATTAATTGATTTACTCTTGTTTCTTAAGTTACATGTTTCTAAAACTTTCTCCTGTAGAATTAAGTAACCATTTTGCAGTGTTGAGTAACTCTTGGAGACTTACCTGAGTAAAATGATATTTTCATAACAGACAGTTCAAGTGTATTTCTGGTGCTTAGGTGGTGTACAAATAGCTGGTGTTTCTTTTAAGCTAAATGTTTGTATCTTTGAAGTTTTCTCTAAAACTCAGTTTTTCAAACACGTTGAGATGCTGAGGGACAACTTTTATTCTAGCCTCGAGTTTATTCTGATAAATAAATAACTGGGGAAAAAAATGGTAGTGTTATGTGCTTAAAATTAGAGTAATTTATGAAGATCTTTGCACGTATATGTTTTGTACTTGCTGATCCTCACTATCAACTAATTGTTCCTGTGCTCTACCTTCTTGCTAGTGCATAGCCTCTTGCTAGTGCATAGCATCTTCCAGCAAGCATCTTGCAAAGAAACAGATTCAGCAAGCCAAAATCTTCAAGCAGTTTTTAGGCAGTAGATTTTGACATGTCTTCCTCTTTGCACCCCAGTGTTGTATATAAAGTGTATGCGCAACTGAACCTTTCCTGTTTTGCCATTTTCACTATTTGGAGGGAGACTTTCTCAAGATGGGTAGAAGACACTGTTCATAAAGTATGCCAAAATATTGCTGCAAGAGCAGACGTAGTCAGAAGAGATGTAAGAACAAAATCTCCCAGAGAGAAAGGCCTGCTTCTCTGTTAGTAAATTGAATGTTCCCAGCCACTGAAGCCAATCACATGGAACAGCACACATCTGTGCTAGTTAACTGTCCTAGCCTGTAAAACTGGGTGGCTGCCTGAAAGCTGCCTATTGGGAAGGATTCCTGGAACATGCTGACTGCCACACATTCCCAGGAGTTACTGGGGAAGAGTGCTAGCTGGAACGGATGCTATGAATGCTCTAATGTTTTATGAACACAGTGGATCGTAGTTCTGTGGAACCTTCCTCAGCCCAGCTGAATCTGTTCGTACACAGCTGCTAGTTCCATGTTTACTGAACTATTAAGTTTGCTGTTGTCTACTAGTCCTTAAAGGAATCCTTTTTCCCTTTGGACTTACTGTTGTCTTGGAAGAAGATTGTTTTACCTTTTTTTGTGTATACGTTCTATATATAAATAAATATATGTATATAACTTTTTTCCTGACCTGGAGCTGCAGGAATAGTTATTTGCTTCCTTCTCACTTAAAAAGCCCAAGAGAATTATGTGTTGCTTTCCTGTAGAATTTCTTCAAAAGTTCTCTTTTCTTCTATCTTCTGAGAAATCTTATCTATAAAGTTGTTCTTGTCCTCTGGCTTAGGCTGAGTTTATGGACTTTATGGAACTTCATGACTTCTCTTCTGATGAAAAGAGGTTTTCCGCAAAAAAAGAGGCTGTTTCACAGCCAAATCAATTGGTCCAATTTTCAAGTGAGGATTCTGCAGCTTCAGTTTAGAATTCTGTGTTAGGCTTTGTATTCCTACAAAGATACTGGTAGCAAAAGGCCTCAGGCAACAACTGTTTGAATCTTAAGAAAGGCAAAAAGTAGTTCTTTTTTTGTTTGTTTGGTGTTTTGTTTTTTGGGGTTTTTTTGTTTTTTTTTTTTTTCTATGTCTGGAGGCATGTGGAGCTCCAGGGGAAGGCAAGAAGCAAAACTACATTTATTTTTTTTTTCTTGGGAGAAATCCAGACTCTATAGGCTTCCATCCAAATGCAGAAATTCTGACACTCTCTGTTAAGAAAAAGTGCCACCGAAACATAGCTAGCTGAATACTCCACTTTTTCAATAGAAGGCAGTTTCCCTAAATAGAATTTGGGAGCTAACTTTGTCTAGAGCAATGATTTGGGTTAAAAACACTGCCAGATCTAGAGTGACGTCTTTTTACTTGAAGTCTTTCACTCTGGCTACAGGTATTCACCCAGATGCATGTAAACACTCAATGTATATTAAGATAGCTGAGGAATAATTTGTGTTGTGTAACCTGATAATCTATAGTTTGTATAAGATGAATGGAAAATCTACCGTTTTTTTCAGGGAGGAGGGGAAGGGCTTGGTAGAGAAGGGAGCGGAGTTCCTGCTTTGCACAAATACACTTGTGCATGATTTACAACTTGGTTATAGTTTAAAAGTATTTTAAAAGAGTATTTTATTGTTTTACTTTGTAACACACTTTTTTCAAAGTTCTGAATTTATTAGCAGTATATTTTTGCCATCAAAAATCCACATTATCCTCAATAACAGATTAGCAGTAGCTTCATCTCTCCAAGAAGCTGCAGTAAACCATTAGGAAGATGGTTAATCTCCCTCTTATCTAAGCTTTTTGATCAATTTAGAGAAAAGTGAATTGGTATCTTATGAGCAAGTCTATGTAGCAGGCTACTTAAAGTGATTTGGTCTCCTTTTAAGATTAGCTTCATGGTTATTTATCTAATGAATCAGCTGAATTTCATCAAAGGCCAGGTAATTAGATAGGTACTGCACATTTGGATTAATGGGACCTCTGTCACAGGTCTGTCTTTTTTGTTTTTTCCATATTCAAAGATATGAACTATTTGCAAGAGTTCATCAGTTTTTGAAAATAAGAAATGCCTTAGAAAGTCATTAGAAGTGTCCGTGTAATATGCTCCATGAAGAAGCATCAATGTGCTAATTTTTGAAGAGCCAAGGAGTCTTTCTTTTTTTTTTTTTCCTCCAGCTCATTCTGGGGTCCTCAGTACAAATACAGGGGAAGGGACAGGCATGTTAACTTCTAAGTATGAATCTATATGCCTGACATGATTCTGGCATTCAGTAATTAAATCCTGTCCATCTAGTTCCTCATCTGAGTAGGTAGAATGACTGTAGTATCTAATCTACTTGATTACAGAAGGGATCGTATGTGTGGGTCCATTGACTATTGATCTTTCTTCAAGTTACATTCCTCAAATCTCAACATTACTCTTCTAAACTCTGTGATCATTCCTTCAGAATTGAGAAATAAATAGGCGCGTGCTTGTGCACGTACACAAGCACGCGTTTCTTCCAGGCAAATGGCCCTTTCTGCCAATGTACAGAGAGAAGATAGTTAAGATGAATTTTTCCCAGGGGGTGAGCTGAACTCCGATAACCACCATTTTGGATACTCAGAAACTGAAGAAGATTGGAAAGTCTTCTGGTGTTTCTCATTAACTTTTTACCTTAATTTGTTTGAACAGTGTAGGGCAGAGTGGAGTATGAAACAGCACCATTAAGAAATATTAGCTTCTTATACCAGAGTTGTCAAAAACTAGCTGAATTTAGCTGAGGAAACTCAAGCTAAAATATAAAATGAGAGAAGGCGGGAAGTCATCTGTCTTTCTCAGTTTTGGAATTGAGTCTAGTTTTTAGAGTAGCTCTGCAAACTTTAGAGGCTATATACACAGATAGCTATTAAAAATATTTGGTAGTAGTGAACAGATTAAGTCTTGGCAGCATATTCAGTTACACCAAAGGCAAGTAGAAACAGATTGGGACATATATGCATAAATTTGTATTCTTATTGAAGAGCTTTTCAAGAGCTTTGTTTGCAAAGCTGTGTGTCTGTGATAACCGAATGATAAAGCTCCACGTTATCTCAGTAGGAATTATGGTCAGTGTTGAGAACTTCCGAAAATTCTGTTCCATATGCAAAAACATGTTTGCGTGGTTTCTTTAAAAATTGTGATAGCTACATTGTCCTTGACAAAGAAAGACAGGAGAATGCCCAGAGAGACATTAAAGTGCAAAGGGAAAAGTGGAAGCTTAACCATTTCTTTTCATTTGGGGCACTTCAGTTGGTCTGTTAATTTTTGTTTGTTTTTTTGGTGTTTGGGTTGGTTTGGTTTCTGGCTATTTCCTCATAACAGGATTTAATACAGAGTTTACATTCTTACTTGACACATGCTAGCCTAGACATTCATCCTTTGTTATTCCATTATAATCCATTCACTTTATTTATTTACCATATCAAGGTTGGATAGTTGACCATCTTTCCTTTGTTGTCACTAAGACAGTATCCTGAAATTTTTTGATCCTGCATTTCTGTAAATGAAAGAACTGTAGCTTCCTATGGCAGAGTTCTTTCCTATTCACTCTTCAAACAGGATATTGGAAACTTTGAAGAGAAGTGCTTCAATAAAGACTAAAAGGGGCTGTAGGATCCTTTCAGGTCATATTCTTGTGTGGAAGGATTCTCCTATGACAGGAAGATATGTTGCCTCTTTTTGGATGGTGAGCCCAGGCTAGCTCAGTCTTCTGCTTGTTGGAGCTTTAAAACCTAGGCAGGATAGGAGCACCAGCAAGTTTCCATATTCTCTGCACAAATAACTTATTGCAGCCCCAGAATCAAGGACATAGATAACTTGAAGTGTCTTCAATCCTGTGCCTTTTTTGAAGGAATAGTTGGCTTCTGATCCTTAGCCTGCAGCGTACTCATGTGCAGACCTCTGATTTGCTGTGTGGTCAGATGACTAATCTCCCTTTCTCCTGTGAGATGTCAAGTTTTTCAGGCCTACTGAGAATTCACCGTAATAAAAGACATTCACCATAATGTCAAACCCATGAGTATGGTAGAGACAGACCATTTGGAAAAGTTGTAAAAAAACCCCCAAACCCCGGTGCATGTGCAACCAAAACCACAGTCGCTGCAGTTAAACTGTGGGCCAACCTTATGACCGTTTCTGTGTCTATGGAAAACACAATGCTATGGCCAAATGGGAATGTGCTTAGTGGTTTGCTTCCCTTGAAAATCTATGGAGGTTGAAGTGGAGCTGACTAGGGACTTCAGTGCTACTACAAATTGTTTCTCATGGCCAAGGAGATTGTTTGGCTTGCTTTACCTATTTGATACCATCAGCATTTTGGAAAAAATCCCTCCATGGCCTTTGGGACATGCTTGTGTAGGAAGACATCAGGTTATGTTATTTTCCATTTTTCTCTACAGTTCTGGAACCCACAGAGAAATAATTATCAGCACATGAAGAAGGCTATCTCTGACTTGAGTCCTTCTAATACTGTTTGTTCATCATTAGTCACTGTGTTTACATTTCCAGATGATTCCCATTTTGTAGCACAGTTTAATTGTTGCTGACATTTTGAAAAATTGTATTATTGGCTAAAGGTGGACAGTACCATGGCACTCTCAGGAGTCTACTGTTCTTCCTTCTCACAAATAATGGCAAAACCAGATTTTCCATTTCTGTCCACTGCTTTTTGTTTCTAGAGTGGGTAGGAAGTCTCCCCTTATTCTTTCGTGGGGCAGAGGAAAAGAGGGGAAGTCCTCTGGTGCCTTCTGTTTGTACGTGACAAAGCTCTCTGCAGTTACTAAGAATTGTAGCATTTCTGCAGAGACCTATAGCAGTCTTGAAGAGCCTGTCTGAGATTGACTGACATTTGGAAACAGTTTTGTGCTAGCTTGTAAAGCAACGCCAGCGAACAACACCGTATTGCTTTCAACCCAGATGCTTTGGCAAATAGCAGCTTCATGTGTTGCCACTGCTTGGCATAATGACTGATGCTACAAAGCAGTAGCAGGTGGTTTGGATTTTTTCTGCTCATTCTGCACCAAGTCCCTATTGCAGTGGCTCTGGAGCATGCTAAACAATATTGCTCTTTTTTTCTGATAAGAATTTTATACTCTTGGATGAACTCAGTAAAAAGTTGGGCTGAGTGGCAGTCTACTGGATGAGGATGCTAAGTTACATGGCTCTCGTTTTCTTTTACAAACATAGGTGGCAGATGCTATGGTTGCTTATACTTTCCCCCCAAAATTCATCACTATAGTAACAGAAAGTCCTATTACTTTGAACATTGTTTTATAACTGCTGTAGTTTATGCCATGCTGTGAGTGACATTCCTTCTGTACCCCTTTTCAAGGATCTCTTCCCACAAAAACTTAATGTAGCCCTCAGTCCAATTCTGCTTTTTCAGTCATGGGGAGGAAGGCACTCCAAATTTCTTCCCTCTTACCTTAGCATCTACTTGCTAGAGAAGAGTCATGCTGTTAAAATGCGCATCTTGAAGTGTATGTTTGCCAGAGTCCTTACTGTGGTAGCTGCCCGCTATACATGAAGCGGAGAGTTTCATAAGCATTGGCTATATGTGCCTGTTCATTCCATAGAGCTGAAAAGATAACATGCCTTATTGTAATAATGCTTGATTAGAGATTTTGTGGTTTCTGTATCAGGTAAAATGATGTTTATTTCTCTTACTTTACAGAGAACACACTTCTAAAATTTACCATAATGCTGAAGCTTTGAAATGCATTGGTACCTAACCTTTTAGGATAGAGAGATCATGTGTTAATTTTTTCACTTTTCTTGACTTGCAATGCCTAGACCCTTGGTAACATGACATATTAAGAGATCATAGTTCTTTTACATTACAGCACAGTCGCGTCTAATGCTTATAAATGTAATGTTCAGTATGTACCTATGAACTGAAGTATATTCTGACCAGAGCACTGGCACAGTTGTGTTTGAAACTCTGTAAGAATTAAAAGCCTGCAGGGGTTAGAACTTCATTAGCATTTATGCTATGAACTGAACTTGGGATGATCTTTTCACAGAACACAGTTGTTAGCTGAACCTTGAAGAATTGCTTGTCTGTTTAGTGTTTGGATCTCATTAATATTTTTACATAATCCCCTTTCCTTAAAAACTTTCAAGTCTCTTTCCTTAGGTGGAATGTTGTTCTCCTTCTGCACTTCTGTGGAGGCAAGAAAACCCAAACCAAACTCAAAACCATGTCTAAGTATCTGGTCAGATTTTTCTTGGCATAGTTTATATAACCTTCAGAATGGCAGAATGGTTTCTTCCCTCCCCAACCTATTTCTTTACCCTCTTTGAAGTAACCTGTCTTTGCTGGTGGCCAAAGTGTAATTCACCATCTCTGCACTGCTCCCTGTATTGATGCTGCATATGCATGTGACAGGCAGCTCTCTCAGTAGCTTTCTCTGAGAATTGGCATCTAAAACTAGAGACTGATGGAAAGAGAGGCTTAAATATTATAGTTTAAGCATAGCAATTGGAACACATTGTCTTTGGCTTACACATCTTCTGTAATGTCCCTAGAGAGGAGAGGTGTCACTTTTGGAAAGGTGGAGCCCAGTCATGGCAAATATGAACTCCAGTCTTGTTAGAGTTTTTGTAAACTGGGAATATAATTTATAGATGCATGTAGCTGAAGATGTAGACAAAATTTAAAGATTTTAAATTTGCACAACTCGGGTACTTGAATGGTGTTGCTCTCATGATTATTATTGGTGTGAATTATCTATAATTTTTTAATACAGAGTGCTTAATTTCTACTAGAAACTGTAAAGCCTTTGAGGGAAGTGTATGAGTTACACTTAAAAAAATTTTTGTGGATTGTAGTATTATCCTAAAGGAATAATGATCCATTTTTTTGCTTGTTTTGTGGGTGGTTTTGTTGTTGTGTTTTGTTTGTTGGTTTGGGAGTTTTTTTGTCAAATTTAAATTCTGCTACTTGAGAGAAATTAATTCAGTTTACAGTGAGCCCCACTTTGGGGTCATGTTGTTTGGATTAATGAAACTGGGCACTGCTGTCTTTCGGTGGTTGTTAGTTTTAACTACATATTCAACCATACTTAAGATTTTTCTCATTGAAAGCTAGTACTTCAAAATAAGACAAATCAAAAAAGTAATTACTTGAACTTAGAAAGTGTGTATATGTGCAAATACAGAAGTCATTAGGCAGGAAATAGGTATTTCAAATAAGTGCTTTGGAATTGTGAGGTTTCACTGTACTTGTGAAAGCTCAGGTTTATTTCTGATTTTAGTTAGATTTCTCTGTGATTAGCAGTAGCTAAATATGGAAATGCTGTGACTTTTTACTGGGGAATGATTTGTTGTTTAGTGATTTAAGTCTGAATGCAGTTTGTCAGGAAGCAAGGACTGGCTTGAGATGTCTGTTGTAAAATGTTGGTGTTGCAATATCAGTTATCAAATCATTGAGAACACAGGAGAAACATGATTTAGTTAACAATTTACAGCCTGTGAATATTTTATAGAAGAAAATAGTTCTGATGCTTCCGGTCTGCTTTGGAGTGAGGAGTAAACCTTTTTGAATGTTACGATTCTTATGAACTATAACATGGATATATGATACAGAGAGGACATAGCATAATTTCTGAAAATACATGCTTTGTACCAAGTAATTTCACTTTTACAGTTGGCTTTATTTTAATCACTGTATCAGATGAAATATCAGAATGCAAGTTGTAATATAGTGAAATAGTTTTAAATAATCGCATGTATTTTCACTGTGATGTAGAGTTAGAAAGGTTTTGCATCGGTTCATAATACTGTATTTATTCAAACTGCAAAAGTACTTCCAGATCCTCCCCCTCTCTCCTGAAAGCTGTTTTCTTTGGTCAGGTATTGAATAATTTATATCATGTGAGACTATTGCACATGATGTATTCATCCCTTGTTTAGCTCTTACATTAATGGTTTGGCATGCTAGCTGTACATTGATATGGTAGATGCTTTCCATTTTTTCTGTACCAACTGTTTAAATATATCTTGTGCCTCAGTAAGTACAAATGGGAAATAACTTGAATTATTGTATTTCCCTTGATGGCTTTTATGCATAGAAAAAGATTTCTTTTTTAAAAAAATATATGTATTTGTACAATAAATTAAAGGAGAGCTTTAAAAATGATTCAGATATTTATGCAAACCGTATCTTAATGCTTATCTGGAAATGCATGTGGAATGTGAAAAGTGAAGTTCAGGTGTGAAGCTAGCTGTTAGCCACAGGTATCGGTTAGGTACAAAATATTTGGTGTTTTTCAGCTCTTGTACTTATCATACGGTTTGATGTGTTTCCACATAGCAGGTAGTTTTTATTCAGTCTTTAGTTAGTTTTGCATTGTAAATTGAAAGTTGTAAGTAATGTTATTTATATTCTCTTTGGAGGTGGGGAAAAGAGAAGGCACTGCAGCAATAGAAGACATTCTTTCTTAACTGCTGTTAAAAGTATTACTCTGAGAGGACAGTTGCGCAGACTAGGAGAAGGATTAGTGCTGCAAAGTACTGGCCCAGGATGGATTGCTTGGGAAATCTTGTAAGCGTATGGTCAGATAACACTGTGCTGCTGCTTACTGCTGTTACTGCTGCACTGTTAGAGGGTTTGCTAGATGAGTGTAAATCAAAAAGCAGTAATTTAGTTTAAAAAGCTAACATTAGAAAAAGGATAGATGGAATTGATTTTTTGTGCGTGTCAGAGGGGTTAGTGCGCATACAAAGATAATTGGACGTATTTTAGGACATATAAGGAAATATTTTAGTAGTTTTACTAATGATAAAATTTCCAAAATGAAGTTGTTACATTTTCTAAATGAGGGAGCCAGTAAAGCTTCAATTTCTGTTGGCCTCAGGCTGTGGAACTGACATTTTGGGCACTTCTAAAAAGCAGATTCTGTGACTGGGATCTGAAAAGTTTTGAGTGTCACAGGGATTGATAAAGAAACACAGATCCTCTCTCCTCTTTAGCAGTGACCCGGGTTAGTGGCTGACAGAAAGTCATAGCCCTCCTTTAGCTTATCGGCAGGCAGAACACTGTCACGATCCTTTGAGGGTTTGAGACAGAGAGGTTGTTGCTGCCATTGCTTTATATCCTGTACCTGGTATGTACCTGGACAGGAGATGTCGATTGTCAGTGTCGGGCACCTTCCACAAGCACTCGAGAACAAGAAACACACAAGCACCAGCCTCCCAGGTGAGTGAATTGCAGTAGCACTTTCACATCAGTGTCGGGCTGCAGAAAGTGAAGTAAAACATGCACAGGATCACTTGCGTCCGCCACGGTGCAGAGGGAGGCTGTGCAGCTGCATTCTGCTTTTGAAGAGAGACGCAATTGCTTCCAGAGTAAGTCTGTCAGTCTTTGCATTTAGAGGCTTCATTCGAAGGGGGCTGAATGATGCCAGTTTTCAACATACACATCGGTGTGTGTGGGAAGGGAACCTCCTGAGGAGTGTTGGAAGCGGTTGATGGTCAGTAGCTGTATGCCCCTATGTATTCACACTGTCACAGGCAGAGACACTTAATGGCAAATATTCTTTCAGATAATCTTGGGGTTTTTTAATTGATGGGAAAAAGAAATGCTTCTTTCTGGTACAATACTTCAGTTTCTTATGTTTGGTCTTTACTGGTGGGTTCAGTTTGGTCAAATTAACTGAAATTCGTTTACTTAAAATCGGGGGGGGGGGGGGGGGGGAATAAAAGGGCGCCCTTTTTCCCCCTTTTTGTTTCTTCCCGCAACCCAAGGAACCAGAGTTTTCTCACGCGGC